>JAYESA010000009.1:60821018-60958999 GCA_036927795.1 Iris macrosiphon
AATATATATAAATATATATACATATATATATATATATAGACATATATACATACATATACATAATTATACGTATTTACGTATTTATATACTAATATACCTAACAGGTCAGCAAGGGGGGCCCACGCTCGTCGCCGGCGGGAGGACGGCGGCGGCTGGCCGGAGGGACGATCACAGCAGTGGTTGCTGTTAGCAACCACAGCAGCAGCGGCGGATTGCGGGGGCTGCAGCGGCACAGGCGGCGGCGGGGGCGGCGGTACAGGCGGACGAGTCGAAGGAGGGGAGGGTGGCAAAGAGTCTGGTGGTGGTGGCGGAGGTCAGGGGTGGCGGTGGTGGTGTTTGGAGGCGGTCGGGATGGGGGAGGCGGTACTGGTGCGGGTGAGGGTGGAGGCGTTGCGGGGGTGACGGCGGCCGAGGTGGTGGTCGTGGGGCGGTGGGAGCGGGTCAGTTCGGTAGAGGAGGTCGGGGCGAGGCGTTTGGGGGTGGTGGCGGTGGTTCACGGTGGCCGGGGTGGCGGTGAGGGGCGGTCGGGAGTGGTGGTGGCGTGCTGGTGTGGTTAGGGAGTTGGGGTTTGCAGCGGCTGCCGGCGGCGGAGCAGTCGGCCAGGGCGGGTGGTGGTTGGCTGGAAGGGAGCTGGGGGAGTGGCGAACCGGTCGGCGGAGTTTGGTCGGAGGTGGTGGCCGGAGGGAAGTGGTGTGGGGTTTGGAAGAGGGGAGGGGGTCGGGTTTTATAGGGTTAGGGGTGATGGCATGGGTTGTAAATAGGGTGAAGTTCAAGGGTATTTTAGGGTTTTCATAATTAAAATATCTTTGGATATTTTGGCTGATATTTTGGGTGTGTCCCACGTCCAAATGGACGGTGTACGTTCACCGGCCAATGAGGTGTTGACACCTCACACTGAAAATTTGCAAAAAACCCCCTACAATTTCATAAATTGCATAAAGGTCCTAAAATTGGGAAATTGCGTAATTACGCAATTTGTCTGATAAAAACACCTGATTCCTAAAAATGCTAAAATGCTCAGAATTGAGAGAGAAAAGTTGTGGGAGGGTCCTGAGGGGGTGGGGGTGAGCCTGGGCAGGGGTTGGGCCTGGTTTCTGGGTGATACGGGTCACCGCATTTATTAATTAATAAATACTGCGCACGGTGTTCACTAATTATTTAGAGGCAGGTAGGGCCATAATTTTATTACGGTGTCAATATACTAAATGTAGTATACTGAATGTAGAATAATAACGTATTTTTGTTTGGGCAAAATAGGTGCAGGTTAGGCCTCAAATCTCTATTGGAACAGAGATGGATATAGAGCAGGAAATTAAATAATAATTAAATACGAACGTTTGTAACGATAATTGTGCGTCTAAAACGAGGCTCAACACAAAGTGTCTGGGAGTTGTACAAAGTTCAAAAAAATAGTCTAACATGTCTAGGAGAAGTATGTGGGCTTGGTTTGGGGATAACAGCTAGTGTAATATTCTAAATAATTGGGTAATGGACATGTGCACAATTCAATAGGATATGTAAGCAAAATATATTTTAAAAAGTTGCAATAATTCTAATTAGCTAAAAATAATCCTAAATTACTGAAATTTGGTCGAGGGAGTTTACAGTTGTGCATAGAGGTCATTATGCCCGGAGCATACGGCCAATTGTCGAATTTTCAGGTAAAATCGACATTGGTTGAGAGAATCAAGGCTGCCTTACCAACAGATGCCAGATTCTAGAGACTTCGACAGAGGACAGAGGCCGGGATACATACAAGATTGCGCATACACGATGATGGAACTTTGAGATGTGGAGATCTTCTCTATGTTCCAAACGGAGAACTTTGTCAGGAGCTGATGTCGGAGACGCACAGTTCAACATACTATATTCATCCGGAGGCACAAAGATGTACATAGACCTGAGGCAGTGCTATTTGTGGCATGGAATGAAGAGGGAGATAGTCTGCTTTGTGGCGAAGTGCATGGTATGTCAGCAGGTCAAGGCTGAGCATTAGAGGTCTGCAGGTTTACTTAAATCCACTCTCGATGCCTGAGTGAAAATGGGAGCCTAAATCCAATTTGCCATAGTTAATGAATTTTAGAAATCGTATTCTTGTTATTATAATTGTTATATTTTATTCTAGGGTATTTAGAAGGATTGAATAGATATTTATTACATAATTCTATATATCCTTATTACTATGTATTGAGTAGGGACCTATGTGGTATTTTATTACATATATTTCTCCTGAAAATTGTTCGGGTTGAGCTTCTAGACTATGTATGACTGACTGATTAGACTTGTTACTGCTAGGACTGATTATAAGAAGTTAGGTTGCATGATTCCATTGTGGATACTATAGGATGATGACGTTATACATAGGAAAGAATGTTGAGATATTAACTATTCTAGTTGCAGAAGAAGGTTAGGACAGTATTTGAGGTACGGATCGAACAAGCACCAGGCTCAGGAGTGTTCCCAGTATGTCAATAGAGCCTAACAGATAGTGCAAAGGCCAACACCACCGGTCCTAGGTATGCCCGTAGCATTGCTTGATAATTTATAGTTTATTATGTGTTTATTTTAATTTTGAGGACGAAATTCTTATAAGTTGGGTAGATTGTAAACCCCATCGACCAAATTTAGGTCTACATGGCTTAGATAGAGAGACTAGGGTTAGTTTGAGGCCATTTAGAATTAGAACATACTATTTTAGATTAATGTACATAATATTCGTACTAGCTGGCTATTGCCACGTGGTCTGGTCCCGTGTATTTTGGGACTGGGGCGTGACACACATGAATCAAGATCATATTGTAACACGAATGCTAATGTCATGCACATAGCCGGTTAGTCACTATCCACTTAGTCGGGTTCATACTGAAATCTTAGTTCAACTCATGCCATGTTCATAGCCAAATCTTAACTCATGGTCATGTCTGGCACAATGTCTGGTTACAAAATCCATTCTTCCTTAGAATCATAACACAAGCATTAACCCAACATAATTCACAAAAGAATAAGAAACATTCAATCAAAACAATCAAGGCCGCATGGGTCTCTAGGCCGCATGTGAAGTCCAGGCCGCATGGGAAGCCCTGGCCGCATAGGAAGCCCATGCTGCATGGTCAGGGTTAAAGCCTACTCCTTGGGGCAAGTGTCGAAGTGATGTGAAATAAATGAAGTGTCAGTAAAGTGACATAAAGTGATTGATGTGACAAGCTATAAAGTGTGTCAGAGAGAAAAGACAAAAATTATAGAAATATGTGCCACGGTTCGGAGTCATGTGTCTAAGGAATGGTGGTCGCATACTCTCCAGGCCGCATATGTCACACGGTCGCATATTGCTCTTTTGGACATAGCGAATTTCTTATTCGTTCGACGTGTGAAAACACCAGGAGTTCAAGGATTAACTCCAGAACACTTGTGTGATGGCAGTCATGCATCCAACAAGATGGACGAATGCTGGTCAGTATACGGCAAAAGCGCAGGCCGCATGGCCCTCTCAGGCCATATAGCACTCTCGGCCGCATAACTCGCTGGCCGCATGAAGACTTCATCTTCTCCAAACAGCAGGTTCGGCCATGGCGAAAGCTCCAAAAACTAAAATTTTGTTTTGTCCATAAAATCCTCATTTTAAGTCCAAATCGAGTGAACCAAAAGCCAAAACGCTTGAAATTGAAAGCTCTATCATGTCACAAAAACTGATTTTCAAAAATACGTGTTTAATAGATCAAAACAAAAAAAAACTCATAAAACCCCTAAGTTAGAAATGTTGATCTGTACTAATCTATCAACCAAATCCGAAAACTACAAGTTCTAAAAGTGTTTAAAATCATGCAAAGAACACAATAATCAATTAATATGGAGGATTTTTTCATTTCTCATGCAAGGTGTACTTGCCTATGTAAATGGGGAAAGAAAACTAAAGAGAGAGGAAGAAATGAAGAAGTAAAGAGAGAGAAAGAAAAGGTTGGGCTATATATGGTATTGCTGAGGGTTGAACCAAGGGTTCTCATGACTTGAACCAACCCACAAAATGAACCATGAACAAGGTTAAACCAAAGAATTTGTCTAGTCTCCATGCACATGCAACGAAGCTAAAATAAAATACGTTCCAAATACGTATATCGGGAACAGGGAGCGACAAAAAGACCCGCCTCCGGAGTCCCGTCGAAGCCCCGCCGAAGCTCCCCTACACCATATGATCGCGGAGCCCGCGTGGGGCCCGCGCGATCCAACGTTGTTTAGCGACGGGGCTCCCACAGGACTCCGCGAGCGGAACTCCGAATCCGCTCCATATATATATATATATATATATATATATATATATATATATATATATGAACTAAATTTTCTTAATAGGTTTTTGGTTTTGGATCGAAATCGAAACCGAATAAAAAAATATAGTATTTTTAAAACCGAAATAGAACCGATTTTTTCAATTTTTGGTCCAAAATCGAATAATGCTGACCCCTACACACAACATGACCTACATGTATTCAGTTCCGGACGGAACGTCAACTCAGGCAGAATCTGTGATGTGGGACTATTTAAGTACAACTCCAAGTCTACTTTAGATTAGAAATTTATTTGTATTATTTAATTATTTATTTAGTTAAAGTTTGTATTGCGTTAAGGTTACGGAAAAAAATAAAAAATACTCACCCTTGTAATATTGAACTAGTATCCTAATTTATTATTATTAGAGCCTATTATAGGTGTATATACATGAAAACTTTTTAATGAGAGAAGAGGACGAGAGAGCTTTGTGTTTGTACTATTTTATTTAGAAATCTTAAATTATTCTCAACCATATTTATAGTTTATATTGGTTGTGTTGTGTTTGAGTTATTCACCCCCTCCAAGTGCATGATGTAGTTTCAAATCTTTACTTTCAATTGTAAATTTAGTGAAGCAAATACCATTGTTTATGTTGAATAAGTAAATCTGATTATTCACAGAAATCACAAAACTTTCGCATAAATCAAATTTCATTTCGATCTGCATTATATATGAAGAACGTGGTGCCTTCTATTGAAACAATAGTTACTTGCACACATTTTATTCTTCTCAAGGTCATCTCGAAGCAAGAGTCGCTCTCAACTTCTCAAGGACATCGGTCCAATCGGCAAGGTGCATTCTTCCTCTTCCTTGGACCTTGTTTCCTTTCCTTTTCTTTTTTTTATTTTTATTTTATTTATGAATAGCAAAATTAATTTATATTAAATTAATCAAACGAAATAAATTTATCTAACTTAAAAATAAAGACAGTCCGACAATTCAGTTGACGGAAAACAGAGCAAAAGATAAACGTGGGCCCCAACCTGGACCCACTGTTCAATTTTCGCCAACCGAGTTGGCGGAATTTGGGCAGTGGGGCACGCGGGTTGGGATGGTTTGGTTTGGTTTGGTTTGTTTTATGAATTTTTTTAATTAGTTATGTTTTAATTTTTTTATTTAGTTTTTTCTATTTAGTTTTATTTTGGATTTTGATTTAGTTTAGTTTTGGAATTTGATTTAAAAAATTTTACTTCAACGAAATAAAATTTAAATAAATTAATTGTAAAGAAATTTTTTTAAAAAGAAACGGTGTGGTTTTTGTAGAAAATTGTAAAGAAAAATTTTCTATTTGCAATGTTCAAACCGTAATGGTTTAGGACATGATAGAAGAAGATGTACCAACCAACTAAAAGAATAAATGCATTGGCATAGATTTTTTTAGAAAAGTTATAAGTTCATTGATGTAATTTTATTTCTAATACATAAATTTTTAATAAAACCTAGAAGTACAATATTTTCATTCTCTGCCTCTTGTCATCCTGTCATAATACCTACGAGACCTTGGCCTAAGACCAAGTATATTTCTTCTTGCGACTGTATCCTCGGATCTCTCCCCTGGCAATGGTGCCCATGGGTCAAATTCACCAGTCTCTTGTGTCTGGACCGGCGCTGTTGGAGTCACAAATAACTGAGTAACTGTATCAAACTGTGGTGCATCAAATATAGAAGTGGCCAGGCTGTGACGTCCCCTCGCCCGCCTCTCGGTCCATCTGTGGGGTACATGCCTGTGACGTCCCCTCGCTCGCCCACTGATAAGTTTCCTGGCCAGCCCACTGGGAAATGTTCTGGTCAGCCTGCGGGAAAGTGCCCTGGCCAGCCTGCTAAGGGACATCGTCATCTTGTTGAGACGGGCTATCCATATGCCAAACATTGGTATACTTTCTACGCGGACGTGCTTGTCGTCGGCTAACTAAGCCTTGAGGATAATCCGGTAGAATATGTAACGGAGGGTTCGGGGGAGTAGAAATTGCTTGCACATCATCCAAAAATGATCTTACTGTTGTGCTCAACGGGTCTCTCACTGGATGATTTTCACATGCTAGATTCAAATTTGGAATCTAAAATATTAAGTAGAATACAATTAATTCATATAAAAAAACTATGGAGACAAATATTTTTATCAATAAAATACATACATTCTCATTTACACGTTGATACCATTCACGATAACTAGCATCAACAACAGCCCGATGTTGGAATCGCAACTCCTCATATCGGTAGGATCGGTTACTGATAAGTGGATCTCCCCACCAAGATCTATAGGCAATATCACCTAATGCTACACCATTTAAACAAATATGAGTGTATGATTTCATATAATTTTAAAAAATTTATTTTGTTCAACTTTTTAAATAACTTACCCTCATCTATAGAGTCCATTAGTTGAGAAGACTGTACCGCGAGCTGTCTCCAATCTGAAATTTTACTATGGAATCATTTTGCATGCTCTTTTAGCTGCACTCCCTCTACTACAGTTTAAACATAGTGGCTCATCGAAAATCTTTTATTTCACCTAGAATTGTAGCAACACGATCAGCTGGATGATACATGATTTCATCCGTAGTCCACCGTAAAGCTGACTGGAAGACACCAACGTCGGTATTAATGCGGGAGACTAGCCTACCAATATGAAAGTGCTCGTAGGACCAAACCTAGAAAATACGAGCATATGATATAAGTGCACATATTTTCAATGTAAATGGAATTAAGTAAAACTTTGCATATGATATAAGTGCACATTTTTTCATACATGTATTAATGTTGCACAACCACTTAAATTTACCTTTGTTGCATCCATCTCTTCAAATTGTACAAAATCTGTCATAGAACTATATAAATATGTCAATATTGACGCTCTCCAAACGTGGCGCGTAGGACCGGCCAGGTCTACCAAAAAAGATAGAAAACGTAAATCAACTAAATCTGATGAGTCTGGAAACAATATTCCGCTTAATAAACCTAGCAAGTAGGCTCTGGAGCAAACAATGACCTGAATAAATGATGAAGAAATAATATGCGTTAAATTAAATTAAAAATATATTACATAAATAATAACATAAGTTGTGAAAAAATTATACTTACCCGATCATCATCCACTGAGATAACTTGATCACCCATACGATCTAGGTACAAAAAATTATGACGGAGCCACATAAATGTCATAAGGTTTTTACTAGGTTTATTACGCGGCGCCTCCACACCTAAGTACTTCATAATCATAGTGTCGGCGAAAATTAATTTATCAACTATTATAGGTTCACCCGTAATAGGCAAACCTAAAATATTTGCCACATCTGCTAGAATAATACTCATCTCTTGGAATGGTTGTCACTACCACAATCTAAAATAGGGGTATTTTTGTCTTTTTATTTATTATAAGTATTGTGTATATTTTATTTTTAAATGTTGCATGATATATTTTATATACATTATATAGTGTTCATTAGTGCATGGGTTAGTGGACTAGACCTAGAAACCAACTAGATAAACCCCGGACCAAATTATAGGATTATGAATTTAATTAGTATTTTTTGGGATTAATTATTGGGGATTATAATTTATTACTGTAATTTTTATTCATTTGTGCATCTTACCGTTGCTTCGATATTTGGAACGCTACACTAGCTTTTGCCTTCCAATAAATTCCACATCCTTATCCTAGACGTGCCAGTCTTCCATTCTGATCTTTGTGTAACTCATAAATATCCTCTTTTGTGCTTCATTTTAGTCGCACAATATTCGTTACAGACATTTATTGTTAAATCGAAATAAATCCAACTTTGCATCATTGTCCGTTCCAATCGAAATTGGAGACACAACATCGACCCGTTTGTGCAACCCAAATTATGACAATATTCTATTTTGAGTCTTCTACGTCCATGATACTTGTGTCTCACCTAATTTTAATCCTATGTACTTTCAATTAATTTAATTACACCATTTACACTAATTTTAATTAAATTGGTGTAAGGACCCAACCTAACCCAAAACTAGACCCAACACCAACCCAAACCCCCACTCACACCCTCAAGGTTCATACTAAACACCACATACCCTTTTTAACCACTACATCATACCAAACATTGTGTTTTTCCTCATCAAATCCCAAATCCTATTTTTTTTGCAATTTTCCAATTGTTGTGGGATTTTATGCAAAAGTGCAGTGAGGTGTCCACCTTCCATTGGACCCAACACATGAAGAAACATCCCCCTCCCTCATTGACCAATCATATAAATTTTTCCTATTTTTTGGCGTGTGCAACACTCAAACCTCTCCCCTTAAACCATCTTCATCCTCCATTCAAACCAACACCATCTCCACCATCTAATTTCCTTCATGTAAAAGCCAAACCCATCCCAAGGAGTACATGGTCGACCCTAATCCCTAGGTAATCATTACCCTCTTCTCTATCCTACATAAAAACCGATTCTCCATTACTCTCATCACCATCAACCAATACTCAAAACCCTAAACCAAACCCCACGACCATCACCTTCTTCCTCCCAACCGGCCATCACCTTTCCCGAGCAGTCGACTCCTCCGCCGACTGCAACCGCCGAGCCACCGCCTCCACCCTATCGCCATTGCCACACCACCGCAGCCAACACGATGACCCCCGACTTCAACCCCTCCCCGAGCACCGACTGCAACCACCGAGCCACCGCCTCCATCCCGACTTTACCCCTACCCCGCCTGAGTAGCCGCCACTGCAACCACTGTCACCCCGAGTAGTGACCACCACCACCACAGGGACTTCCATCACCACCACCACTTTTTTCTCTGATCCCATCCCGCCGGAGCCAGACTTCCCCGACCATACGACCTCCATGACAGAACCACATGCTTCATCGACCATCTCTATTCCATCATGACGATCGACCTACACCCGTCAGACCTTCATCATCATCGTCGTCATCACCATCTCCGGTCACCTAGCCACCACCCTCACCGATCACCACGACCTCCTTCGACATCGCAACCACCCCGCAGTCTCGACCATTACGGTCAATCTCCTTCTCGGCGAGCAGCAACCGCCACAGCGACAGCACCATCTACCCGGCGTCACCCCCTCCTCGGTCACGTGCACGCCAAGGTTCAAACTTGCATTTTCTTTCATGTTGTGTGTGTGCAAGTATGAATAGTAATTAGGGTTAGCATATTACTTCATGGGAGTTTGGTTGTTAGATATGAGTGCATGACACTGTGTTGGTAAACCTAAAAACTAGTACGTGTGTGTGCATGTATGTATGTATAATAATTAGGTTTAAAATATATTACTTCATGGAAAATTGATTGCTAGTACTATGTATGTTGGTATGACCTAGGTGCATTAGTATATAAATATAGTAGTGGGTAATACTAAGTTATATATTAAGGTGTTTTATATATATATATATATATATATATATATATATATATATATATATATATATATATAAAAGTATTTTGGTAACTCACTGCCTTATGTGTACCCTAACCTACTAGGCCATATGTTAGTGCTACACGAGATTTGGACATTGTGTTAAGTTAGTTGTTTGTCTTGCTATGCACGGTATTCGAGGACATGACACCTGTGCATATAGACGTGCACACTTGACCCTGCTAGTTGACCAGTACCACCCATGTTTGTATTAGTTTTTAAGTGCAGTTGTACTAGTGTAATGGCTGATATTATATTATTATTATATAAATATAGGACCATTGGATCGTTCTGCGAGACCTTGGGAGCAGGATATTGGTATTGCCCGCTCAGGACCACAAGTGAGTACATTCTCTAATAATTTCCATTATTTGATAATTTCTATAATTCAAGTACTTAGAAATATTATATATGATTCTTGACACTGTGGTACACGGACTAGTATATAGATTAGATCTTCAGCCATGAAATGTTACATTGGTTATCGTATTGATATTGTACACAACATTGATATTAGATATTGTACATGATATATTAGACATTGATATTAGACATTGTACATGATATATTGGACATTGATCGTGTATCTTAACGTGTCATGGTTGGATCCACTGTACTAGTTGGGGGCGAAAAAATTGCTAGTGAAAAATGTGATCATATCCCTATCATACAAGTGTAAAATATTGTTAGCGTTAATCATACACCTCACATATGATTAGCCAGGCCATATAAAAATCGTACATGTTCCCAAGCCGATCACATATCGAAACTACTATTTCAAACACTTAGAATAAGTTCAATTCTTCAATTCAGTTCATATACTACATTACCCTATATATGATATTATAGTTATTTTCCTACATTTTATATATGCACTGACTATACCATATTGCCTATATTGCCTGTTCTATTTACTATTTGTCATTGCATCTATTTATTGTTTTCTCTCAGTATAAAGCATCATCTATTTATTGTTTTATAGTCCTTGTCAATTAATTGGAACTGTTATCGGATTTTACTTCGCTCCAATCCTGACTGGATATATTTTTCCAGACTGCGACTTAGAGGACTGGTGTCCGATATATTATGGACCACAGGGAGAGTAGTTGCAGCCTTGGACCTTGTAGCTCAGGTGTAATTTTCGGGAGGTCTAGCCGTGATCACTAGTTATTCAGTTAGTTTCTTTTAGCAGACTATGGTATCGAATTTGTTTCCGGCATATTTTGAGACTTGGATGTTATTGTTTGAGTTAGATTATTTTGTTGTTTAGACTTGTGTTATATTTTGATTATTTTCTTCGATATCTTATCGTGCTTTAGTTCTGTGGTTGAGTATTTTTATATTATATTATAATATTTGTGTCTCCTTATGGAGTTGGATATTCGTGTGAGATTGATTAGATAATATTGTGACCTAGACAGCTTTCTACCGCCGATGCTGCGGCGTAGGCTGGACGTACCCACGGACTCGTGCCCAAATTTCGGGTGCGGGTCGTGACACATTTTTAGTGGTGGCACATGCAGGTCAGGCTTCACAAGTAGTGCGATGTCGTGGTAGTACGACGTCTTATTTGTACTACTGTGAGCCTGCGATATGATATAGGATATAGGATACTAGGATGAGAGAGGATACTCAATCATAAATTTTTGAGAGATTCCTGGGACGACCCTTGAGAATATTATTATAATTTTTAATTTAAATCTTTTTCCTTGTTTTCGTCCATTCTTACTTGTTGTTATTGAATTTGATTCTTGTTGATCGGTTGTTAAATTTAATTCTTGGTGTCGTTGTTGAGTTTGATTTCATATCGAGATAAATTTTATGGACTAAAATTATGGTATCATCTGATGACATATGTTGACGAGGACAGTAAGAAAGATGAAACGTCTACTTTAGTTATGGAGCATAGAGTTCATCGCAGCCATATTAGCTGGCATGGTGGAAACATAGGGACCTGACTTCGGATGTATATATCTTAGTTATGAAATTTAGAATTTCTCACAGCTATACTAGTCGGCACAACGAGGATTCTAAACGACATGATTATAGAGTTGCATACCTAAGTTATGGAATCTATCATTTATCGCAGCTATGCTTACTAGCGTGGCAAGGATTCTAAGTGTCATAATTTCGAACAGACGTGTATGATTATCAGATTATATCTTAAATTGGTTCTTAAAGTATCATCTCAATACTTATCCACTTTTGTTATTATAGGACTTTGTTCCATTATTTTTGCTTAGCAGTAGAGATACCTTCAGTCCTTAGTCCAGTTCCTTTTTGAGCTTTATTTCTTTAAGGATCCTTGTTAGTGTGATAATTGGTGACTTGTAATTAGGTCCGTGTCTTGAGTATCAGTGTTGACTGTTGTGAGTGTGCCATAATAGGAGAGTACCCATAAGTGTATAGGAGAGTGTGAGGGAATAAGAATACATTATGTTAAGTAGTAAGACTTGTGTTACAGATAAAAGTAGGGCCTTGATGTGAGTAGATATGAGTGTACCAGTATATGACTAGTGATTGATGTACCACCTGATATTGAGGCCAGTGATGGGTTGGAAGCAATAGATGGAAGAGTGTCTAGAAATTGTGTGCAGGATGCACAGTGGGTGATGAGTGTCAGTGTGATGAGGTAATCTAATGATGAAGCTAGTATTACTATACCAAGAGTGCTAGTATTTCTATATCAAGGATTAGTCGAGCAATGTGCTAGTAATAGTAAGTACCTCATGTGATAATATTAGATTGGTGTATCGGTTAATATGGATAGAAAATCATTGGAAGTAATAGTGCAGGTAATCCAGGCAGTGCAAATTTTAGTACACAGTTGAGGGGTATAAATAATTGGTGTGTTTGTGTGTACCTTGGTGTTAGAGACTGTGAGTATATATATGTATACTTAAATAAATGTGGGTAAGAAATGTGTATTAGTATATGAGTGGATGATGTGCATGTGTAAGGATCTGTTAGCTTGAGCATGCCTAAGATGGCACTACAAACTGACTTGGATGTCCATCTAGAGTTGTATTAGAGGGTGTAGTACTTAGTGTAGTATGTTGCCCTTGGTGTGCACTTGAGTGATAAGAACAACTAGTATAAACAATTGCAGTAGGTAAGAGAGCTAGCAGTGGGTGTTCTTGTAGTAGAAACAGTAGTACTAAAGGGATAGGGATATCAAACTTTGGATGCATCATTTGACCTATGGTTGTGTTAGAGGTTCTTGGTATCAGATTTTGGTATCAATAGACAGGTGTGTGCAATATGGATGTATCCATGGATATCTTGTGGACTAGTGATTAGTTGATATGGGTATTAGTGTGTAGGGATAGGAATTAGTGAGTGAATATGCCAGAGTTAAGTGTATGTTAGAGGATGAAGGTGTGTCCAGGTGATACATATCATAGTGTTTAAGTATATCAGAGTGTTGAGTGCATCACATATATGTTTGGGGATAATTGAGTGATGCCATGGTTGAGAGTGTGGGTCTAGTACAGCACAAACCTGTGTAAATATTTGAGCATCAGAGCACAAGTTTGAGGTATAATTCTTTGTCCGATTGTATGTTCTTGTGCTAGTTTAATTCAATTTCGAGGACAAATTTTTTTAAGAAAGGTAGACTTGTCACTACCATATTCTAAAATAGGGATATTATTGTTTTTATTTATTATAAGTATTGTGTATATTTTATTTTTAAATATTGTATGATATATTTTATACATATTATATAGTGTTCATTAGTGCATGGGTTAGTGGACTAGACCTAGAAACCCACTAGATAAACCCCTGACCAAATTATAGGATTATGGATTTAATTAGTATTTTTGGGGATTAATTATTGGGGATTATAACTTATTACTGTAATTTTTATTCATTGGTGCACCTTATCGTTGCTTCGATATTTGGAGCGCTACACTAGCTTTTGCCTTCCAACAAATTCCACATCCTTGTCCTAGACGTACCAGTCTTCCATTCTGACCTTTGTGTAACTCATAAATATCCTCTTTTGTGCTTCATTTTAGTCGCACAATATTCGTTACAGACGTTTATTGTTAAATCCAAATAAATTGGAGACACAACCTCGACCCGTTTTGTGCAACCCAAATTATAACAATATTCTATTCTGAGTCTTCTACGTCCATGATACTTGTGTCCCACCTAATTTTAATCCTATGTACTTCCAATTAATTTAAGAACACCTTTTACACTAATTTTAATTAAATTGGTGTAAGGACCCAACCTAACCCAAAACAAAATCCAACACCAATCCAAACCCCCACTCACACCCTCAAGGTTCATACTAAACACCACACACCCTTTTTAACCACTACATCACACCAAACATGGTATTTTTCTCATCCAATCTCAAACCCCACTTTTTGTGCAAATTTTTAATTGTTTGGAACTTTTATGCAAAAGTTCAGTGAGGTGTCCACCTCCCATTGGACCTAACACATGAAGAAACATCCACCACCCTCATTGACCGATCACATGAATTTTTCCTATTTTTTAGAGTGTGCAACTCTCAAACCTCTCCCCTCCACCCTCCATTCAAACCAACACCATCTCCACCATCCAATTTCCTTCATGTAAAAGCCAACCCCATCCCAAGGAGTACATAACCGGCCCTAATCCCTAGGTAATCATCACCCTCTTCTCCATCCTACATAAAAACCCATTCTCAATTACTCTTATCACCATCAACCAATACTCAAAACCCTAAACCAAACCCCACGACCATCACCTTCTTCCTCCCAACCAGCCATCACCCTTCCCGAGCAGTCGACTCCTCCGCCGACTACAACCGCCGAGCAGCGGCTACCCACGACAGTCTGCCATCACCCCATCGCCATCGCCATACCACCGCAGCCAATACGACGACCCCCGACTTCATCCCCTCCCCGAGCATCGACTGCAACCACCGAGCCACCACCTCCATCCCGACTTCACCCCTACCCCGCCTGAGCAGCCGCCACTGCAACCACCGTTACCCCGAGCAGTGACCACCACCACCATAGTGACTTCCATCACCACTACCACTTTCTTCTCCGATCCCATCCTGCCGGAGCCCGACCTCCCCGACAGAACTACCTGCTTCATCGACCATCTCCATTCCATCACGACGACCGACCTACACCCGTCGAACCTTCATCATTATCGTCGTCATCACCATCTTCGGTCACCTAGCCACCACCCTCACCGATCACCACGATCTCCCTCGACATCGCAACCACCCCGCAGTCTCGACCATCACCGTCGATCTCCTTCTCGGCGAGCAGCAACCGCCACAGCGACAGCACCATCTTTCCAGCGTCACCCCCTCCTCGGTCACGTGCACGCTAAGGTTCGAACTTGCCTTTTCTTTCATGTTGTGTGTGTGCATGTGTGAATAGTAATTAGGGTTAGCATATTACTTCATGGGAGTTTGGTTGTTAGATATGAGTGCATGACACTGTGTTGGTAAACCTAAAAACTAGTACGTGTGTGTGCATGTATGTATGTATAATAATTAGGTTTAAAATATATTACTTCATGGAAAATTGATTGCTAGTACTATGTATGTTGGTATGACCTAGGTGTATTAGTATATAAATATAGTAGTGGTTAATACTTAGTTATATATTAAGGTGCTACACACACACACACATATATATATATATATATATATATATATATATATATATATATATATATATATATATATATATATATATAAATATATATATATATATATAAAAGTATTTTGGTAACTCACTGCCTTATGTGTACCCTAACCTATTAGGCCATGTGTTAGTGCTACACGAGATTTGGAGATTTGGACATTGTGTTAAGTTAGTTGTTGTCTTGCTATGCACGGTATTCGAGGACATGGCACATGTGCATATTGTCACGCCCCAGTCCCAAAATGCCGAGGGACTGGACACGTGGCAATGGCCAGCAGCATGCACCGATGGATACCCAATCTATTGGATCCATCAGGGCATGCTTAAGCTGTAGTCTAACAGGTAATAGAATAATTGTTACAGGTCACAGTCTATACTAATCTCATCCACAACAGATAATCACAGATTAAATGCCAGAAATAATGTAAATAATATATACTAACAATCTCAATAAAAGTGTCTCGGTGAACAATCCGAGAACAAGTCTGATACATCAAGCAAATAGACAGAAAATAAATGAACTGGAAATAGAAACAGAAACAGAAATAACTGACTATATACAGCCAATGCTCAGGAGAAGTCCTCTGGTGTGATCTCGTCCTCAGGTCCTGGTACAGCTCCTGGAAGTGCTCATGTACGGTGTATCTCTGGATGGATCTCTTCGGCTATACCTGGGGACATAATCCGGATCCAGGTCTTCAGGGGACATAGCAAGGTACAATAAAGCTCAAGCCATAATCATGCAGTGCAGGAAATAAATGAAACAATAGGGTAAACTATATAACCAGCTAAGTGATATGCAAGTTGAGAGCATCACTAGAACTCAGGCTGAAACTACTACAAGCTCTGTTTTGGGGAGCCGGTAGCAGTGATATCATGTGGTTGTCTAGCTCACAATGGGAGACTACGACGCCGGCATAATATAATCAACCTGTAGCCTGTGTGTCTCTCCCCACCCAATGTAACCACGCATATCATGACCATAACGTCTCATGTCCATGTCAAGCGGGATCATAGCTAATGCAACAAGTCATATAGTATCTTTAAATACAATATCTCTGTCAAGTCCTGTATCCTATACAGAATCACCATGAATGTCTCAGGAAGACTCTGTCTCATGAATAGTGTCAGGTGTCCTGGGTTATGATGTACTTGATAAGACAAGTACGAAAAATATCGGGTCTCGGTATCCATCTCTATATGACGTTACACAACTCCGCGTACGGGGTTGGCACCCGACTAGTAATCGGACGCTAAGTAAAGTCACTCGGTCCTAGGTTAAGCATGCACAGCAATATAAATAAAGCAAGAAAATATGCAACCAGAACTGTAATGTTGGCAAGGTATACTTGCCTACTGATGTATAACTAAGTCAAGGAAATAAGTAGCAAGCTGCAGGATTTGGCAAGGTACACTTGCCTGTGGTTCCGGCTCCAATTGTGGCTCTGACTTCAGCTGGAATTACAGGCGGTACTCCGGTTGCTGCAAAAAATATCACCATCAGATCCAGAAAATATCAATCAGCTAGAAACGCCTGTCCTTGAGTCCAATTTGGAGACAAGGGCAGAAATGGCAATTTTGGGTCAAAACGGGGTCCACATGTGGGCCCGCTTTGCACCGAAAACGTGTCAGGGACAAAGGTCTCCAAATTCCACAAACCCAGTTTTAACAGGTCAGGAACGCTGATACGAACCCAACGGAACTTCCAGAATTGGATTCCGATGAGCCGGTCACAAAATCGCCCGTCAAGTGGAGCATGTGGGACCCACGACACGCGATTTTGTCAACGTTCTCAGAATCGAACCAAACTTGGGTCACAGGACCAGCGTATCGCTATGAGTCCGATGGCGCAAGTTTCGTTTTGATCTGACGTGTGTACACAAAGTTAGGGCATGTTCCAGAAAGTACGGATACGGGACGGTGTCCGCGGATACGCGTTGATTCCGGTATGCACGCACACCCGAATCGACTTCTGCAAAATCCCACACGTCCGTATCGACGATGCGCACGTATCTGTGAAGACCGTACGCGACCAAGTCCTCCCGTTTGGCGGGGCGTACTCAGTTCCGGGGTGAATCGGGGCGTTATTTTTCCTGTTTTTGGATCGCGGTTCGCGATCGCCACAGGACGCGATGCACCGAGCGGGTTGTACGGGCACCGAGAGGGTCACGCAGGGTTCGCGATGCAACTGACGGAATCAAAATCGGATGAACGAGCAGGGAGATACGTGTACCTGAACAGGGTCCGAAAAACCCGAAATTATCGTGTTCGACACGTGTCCGACACGACACGAAGGCCGTGTCCGAGTCGAACCTAACCTAGGGTTAGGGTTTGGGTCTGGCCGGGGCTGCGGCGGCGGAGGGGCTGCGCTGCGGCCAGAGGCGGCCGGAGGGGGTTTACACATATAGACGTGCATACTTGACCCTGCTAGTAGACCAGTACCACCCCTATTTGCATTAATTCCTAAGTACAATTGTACTAGTGTAATGGCTGATATTATATTTATTATTATATAAATATAGGACCATTGGATCGTTCTGCGAGACCTCGGGAGAAGGATATTGGTATTGCCCACTCAGGGCCACAAGCGAGTACATTATCTGATAAATTTCATTATTTGATAATTTCTATAATTAAAGTACTTAGAAATGTTACATCTGATTCTTGACACTGTGGTACACGGACTAGTATATAGATTGGATCTTCAGTCATGAGATATTACATTGGTTATTGTATTGACATTGTACACGACATTAATATTAGACATTGTACATGTGTTTGTGGTAGAAAACAAAAGAGTGAAGATGTATTCAATATGGGGTTTACACAGAACCCGCCTTCTTTGGTTTACAAACAAACTTGTACAATGTAATCCTATACGAGGATGTGGGAGTACAATTTATTTAATCTGGGTAAATATTGCTATAGGTGTCTGATCTGCAGTTGATCACTTTAGCCCTTGGACCACACGATGTTGAAGAAGTGCCGTAGAAGACAGGAAGCAGCCTCGGGGGTTGCAGAAAAGGGTGGATGCACGATGTCCAGGTCACCGATCCCTATCCTTTGTCCGAGCTCCGGGTTCCTCTCCCTCTCTCTCTCTCTCGATCTCCCCTCTCCTTGCTCGATCTTCAATTGTTCGACCTCTTCTCTGAGTCTTCAATTGTTCGATCTTTTAATTTGTTGACCTTTTTCCCCCATTGATAGGGGTCTCTATTTATAGAGTTTTTGTGACAGTGACCACTCAGTTGGTGTAAAAATCGAGGAGCGGACAACAAGCACCCTTTTACACGATGGTTAAAGTAACCAATGCCTGCGTATGGATGATCTTTTGAATGAGCGTGTGACGCGGGTCCAACTAAGGGACACAATGCGTACAATTGCTACGAAGATCACGACGTAAAAGCCACGTAGGTAGGTATCCCCCGTGTAGAAGAGGTGGGCGTAAAAGCCGATGTCTGTCATCGTGGCATAGAAGACAAGTAGGCATAGAAGCCGGGTGTGCGTAGAAGCCCGATAGGCATAGAAGCCGAACAGGCGTTGAAGCCGAACAGGCATGGAAGCCGAACAGGCATAGAAGCCGAACATGCATAGAAGCCGAACAGGCATAGAAGCCGAGCAGGCATAGAAACCGAATGGTCGTAGAGACTGAGTGGGCGTTGAAGCCGAATAGGCACAGATCCTGGGCGTAGAAGCCGCTGCGTACCGTGCCAAAATGCTGATGTGGACGTCTTTAGCCGGAATCACGGCTTTTGAAGATATAACCAAATCCCTTGCATTAAATGCAAAGATCCGCCATCATTCTGTTCATTAAATGCGGAGGCGTGTTTTTGAAGGTCTGCAGCTCTCCTGTGTGTTCGTCGCAGAGACGTGCCTCGAGAAGGCTGTTACCGCCTTATCCGCCAATCGTAGAGACGTGCCTCGAGCCCTGCGCAACGTGCAGCTTTTGACGTAGCAGACGGTTTGTCCGCTGTGGAGCGTAAACAGCTCACGTCTGCCCGTGTAAAACAAGGCGGTGTATTCCCTTACACGCGAAAGAGCGGTTTATGCTAAGGGGGCTTCAGTGAGCGACGGTTTGGTAATATTTTAACCAAATTCTCTGCATTAAATGCAGAGATCTGCCATCATACTGTGGAGCGCATCCCGAGGGGTCTGCCACTATTTTCAGCCGTCGTCTGGGTAGCCGTGCAGCACTTTTTGTCAGAAGTCAGGGGTCAGATTCACTGCGTGACTTGACAGGTTCGTTTCGGGGAAGACGAAGCGTTCCTCGTACGCTTTAAGCTGCTTTTGAGAGCGGCTGAGTTTTACGCCATGGAGGCGATAAAGAACTATGTTTATGCTGGGGCAGCCTAGACGTACCGTACTTACGCAGATGGTCCTTTGAGCTCATATTTCACGCTGTATTTGGCGGAAGAGCTCTGTTGCATGTTCGACGGCTCTGGAGGCCTCTGCTTACGCTGCTCTGTATTAAGATGCCGCGTAGATCCTCCCAGCGTACTTTTTATGCTTCTACAAGACCCCCTTCAAAGCTTTTAAATTCCTCGGAATTTGAAATGCTTTGAATGAAGCATGAATGGCCCCTCGTAACTCGAAACGTTTCTGAGTGGATCATTGAAACGGTCAAGTTTGACGCGTTCTTTCAGGCCGGTCTTGATGGCGGATTTATTGGGGGTAGGTGTGACCTCGCTTGCCTATAAAAGGGCTGAGGAGTTAACCTGTTTCTTCCCACATTTCCTTTCACCATGCTGAGATGATCGCCGGAGTTCGTCGGGTCGACCTGAGGAAGAAGAAGACCATGTTCTTCCAGCATGTAAGGAGCCGAAAAAGACGGCGTCTTCGAGCAAATGTCCATTGCAACGATGGATCATGGAAGGATATCTTAGCCTCCCTTGCTTGGGATAACAGCAACTTTATGCGGCATCTCACTCGGAGAGTGGGGAGGGGTCACCTTTGACCAGGCAGCTTGCAAGTGGCTCCTCCTCTCGTTACCTTTGGTGACGAGAGGCAGACAGACCGGCCAGAGTGGCGGTGGTCTGTAGGGAAGCAGAGTTACCCTGCTTTGGAGGATGGGTCTATGCCCAGTTGTGTATCCTCTTGCCACCGATCTTCTTGGAAGAAGGGGAAGACCTTTGTAGAGGGAATTTCCCTCATATGTAATCACGAAAATAAGGAAAACCCCTGTAGACAGGATTTCTCTCATATGTAATTATGATTTTAACTTTAGTAAAGTCGTCTTTCTTCTCTGCATATGATCGACTCTTGCCATATGTTGCTGTGAAGTCTGAATATATGTAGCTTCGACACGTCTGATCCTGTACGCCGACTCTGATAGAAAGAGTATTAGGTCCCGTCCTGTCTTTTATGCATAACTAGTGATGCGCAGCCTTTTTAGGAATGTAGGAACCGTGTAGAGTTTCTTTGTCCCAGATATCATCTTCAAGAGTGATTTCCCGAAAGTCCCTTGGAACAGGGCGAGAAATGGCTATAAAACTGAGCCGCCGTCTTGAACTGTAGATGAAATATTCAGACTGGGTTTCTGGACGAACTCCGAGTTGACCCACGAAGAAGAGTGATTTTCAATGTTTGAACTCTTGCATGCTTCGGGTACTTGGGATGCTTTGGGTCAAGAACGAGTATCTTCTGTGTGAACTCTTTGTAATTGACCGCTTGGAGAACTTGTCTGGATACATGGAAAGTCAGAGATCCGTAGTGTAGATGAGCTGGGAATCCTGAGTTCATAGCTTATTGAGCGTAGAAAGCCACCGAGCGTGAGACCGTGGGTTTGTATCTGCTAAGCGTGAAGTCTAGGTTTGTAGCCTCTCGAGCATGAAAGCTACTGAGCACAAAAGGCATCCGGGCATAAAACCATAGACTTGTAGCTGGCGAGCGTAAAACCATAGATCCGTTGCTGTCGAGCGTAGAAAGCCCCTTAGTGTAGAACTGTAGATTCGTAGCCTGTTTAGAGAAAGAAATCTTTGAGCGTAGGGTCTGTGGACCTGTTGCTTCCGAGCATAAACTAAACGCCACCGAGCGTGAGATCGTAGGTTTGGTAACTGCTGAGCGTGAAGTCGTAGGTTTGTAGCCTCTCGAGCATGAAAGCTACTGAGCACAAAAAGGCATCCGGGCGTAAAACCATAGACTTGTAGCTTACGAGCGTAAAATCGTAGATCCGTTGCTGTCGAGCCTAGAAAGCTCTTTAGCGTAGAACCACGAACCTGCTTTGCACGAAAACTCTTCGAATTTGCTGACTGTCCGTCTTCCGAGAGTAGTGGGCTGACGTAGCATCCAATCATAACCAACTATTAATTGCGAGATTTGGTTAGGGTTTCGGGGAATCCGTCCGAGGATTCGAGGAGTCGATCCGACCCCTATATATATCTCGAGCTTTGGAGAGAAAACTTTTCATTCGTCTGCTGCGAAAGAGAGTCTTCGTCTGTTCGAGTTTTCCTCCGTTGCTTCTCCGAGCACTCAGAGTTTTCAGAAATGGCGCCGAAGCAAACCTCCTCCGCTAAGGGAAAGAGTGTAGGTTCTTCTTCCCATTCTTCCGCCCCGGCGAGGGAGTCTTCGGTCGGGCAAGGCGAACTTCATTCTGAGCAAAGTATTCCGCCGACGAGCAGCGCTCCTGGCCTTAGAGGTAGAGCCTTCGGGATGACAAAGAACGACGAAAAATCCTTCGCACACGTTGAACATGACCGCGCTAGGTCGTCTTCTGTGCTGATAGCCTCTTTGAGGAAGATGATGCACGGAGACGTTTTCATCTCTTACGCCCACATTTCTAATGTGCCAGCGTAAGGGCTTCATTGTTTTCCCAGTTCTGGGCGTAACAGCTCCGACTGCCGAAAACTTGGTGTATACTATAAAATTTTAGTTTTATGCCTGGGGACGGAACCTTCGGCGTGATAACTAGAATTTTTGGTAGCCCGGCGTAAAGCACGGATCGTACGCTGCCAGTTATGTCTCTGGATGAGACTTCCTGCGTAAAATGGCCAAATTTGTACAGTCTTGGCGTAAAGCGCAGACTGTCGTTTCTCAGTCCTTATGCTGCAAGATTTCTAATAAATGTTTTTCTCGCACTTTTGCAGTTAATTTGGGTGAGTCCCCACTGGCTGAGGTGATGGGTTCTGCTGTCGGGATGCTGCACTCGAACTACCTGGAGGATCTGTCCCACGTGGCATTTCCTATCTCCGGACCCCCAGTATCCTGAGGGAAGGGAGATTTTGATATCGGCCCAGGGTGAGCGGACGCTGCTGAATATGATTAACGGGGAGCCCCTGACGTATATAGACGGGGAGCAGTACATAAAGGCAGCTTTTCTCTTTGGGGACATGATCGATAAACGGTCCCAGATGAAGCCTAAGAGAGAACCTTGGGTATTTCCTGCCGGGAACCTGGTTTTGTACCTGCCGACTATGCCGAGGGATTATCCCATCTCGACATTCTTCCATGCGACACACCCTAGGAGGATGTCGTGGAACCTGACGCCCGATCTTCACGACAAACCGGGGAAGATCTTTCATCTGAAAGGAGCTGACCAGGGGTCGTTTGTCAGTCGTCCTTCTGGCCTCGTGACGTCGTTCAGGGGACTGAGCCCGGGCAGTGCTCCGAGCGAGGACAGTCTAGTGATCCAGCCGGTCCAGTTGTCGACTTTCTGAAATGACTTCATGGGGCGAGGGGGAGTATATCCCAAGGAGAATCCTCGATGCAATGGATGGATCACTCCAACAAACCGTCGATGGGCCTGCCTTGTTGACTGGACCTTGAAGCACTGTCAGAGAGAGCTGGAGTGCATTGGGCTGTATGTCGCTGTGAGTGCGACCAGTGTTGGGTTGCCTCCTAACCCTAACCTGTACTTGGCACTGATGGAGCGATACATTCCGCTCACTGGGACTTTTGCCACTCCACTGGGAGAGTTGGGACTGGCCCTCCATGAGATGGCAGCGATCTCGAGGCTGCCGATAGGGGATACCCTATATGAAGAGTACGTCCCCACCAATCGGGAGTTGGGGGATTCGGACCCTCGGGTAGTAGAGGTGTATCAGGAGCTGACGTGCCACTACTTCACGTGCACGGCCTTTTATGACGAGCCTTCTGATTTGGCCCATACTACCAAGTGGACGTCCTACCTCTTCTTCCACCGGGCCAGGGCCGCCAAGCCGGAGAAAGTCTCGGGGGGCAAGGATGAGCCCGTAAATTGTTTGGGCGTGCTTAGTGCCCAGGTCGTCGAGGCTCTTATGGATGACGCCAAGGCTTCGGACCAGATTCTTGGCGACGGGGTAGGAAAGTATCCCGAAGGCACTAAGGCCTATAGCTACTTGAGGCGTTGCCGCAGACCTCTGTCCAAGGAAGCCCAGTTGGCTGGTTTCCTCTCCATATGGCTGCGTCGAGTAGTGGTGCCCGGCACTGCATCTGCGGACCGCATTCACCGGAATATCCTGTGGCCTGCGGTGCGTCTAGTGTTTGGGGCGAGACTGGGCTTGCTCCCTGCTATGGTGTGCCGTATACAGGCTGGCCTGAGGGCCATGACTGACGGGCTGCTCGCCGATGAGACTCGGCGTGAAAGCTTTCCTCGGGTGGAATTACCATACCTGTATTTGATGGGATGGTTAATTCTGCACAACCCTCGGGTGATGTCCCCTGGCTCCGGTAGTAGCCCGGGGGGTAGCTTTCTGCTGAATTATAAGGACTCTCCCTGGAATGTGAACACAGTTCTAGACTGTAGGCTGACACTGGGCCTCAGTCATGGCTGGAAGCTCCTTTGCATTGCTCCTCCAGTACATCGTAATCAATCGGGGATCAGGCTGGAGGATTTAGGTGGAGAGAAGACTAATCTTTCTCCGGAGGCCTTCAAGTGGTTGATCTGTATCAGGCCTTCCCACTTGTTGTATAGAAGTGAAGATCATTGCTTCCTCGAGCCTTACTTGCCTAGTCGGTTTTTAAGGCAATTTGGGTACGACCAGTTGCACGTGGGCAATGCCGTTACCAGCTTCAGGTCCAGGGACGGCCTTATCGATGGAGCCAGAGGATGGGGATATTTTATCATGGGATGCACTGGAGCAATCTTTACCGTGCCGGTCGTCACACCCTCCACGGAGCTGCGCATCCTACATTCGTATGCCCAGTTCTACGTGGCGGTTAACACCTTCCACCGTGATTTTGACATGCGTGGGAGTTTTAGGGTGCCGCCTTCCACGCCTGGGGGAAGAGTCGACGTCCCTTCGGTTTCTCCTGACGAGGGTGAGGAGTTCGCTACTCCTGATGAGCCGTTGGTGACGGTGCCGAGGTGTGAAGTGCCTCTGCCTGCGGGGGCTTTGGTAGTCTCTGGGAAGCGAAGGGCTGCTGCTCCCAAGGAGGTTTCTCCTCGCAAGAGGAAGAGGATGGTCAATCGTTCTCTTCGAATTCCTGGCATCGAGGCTCCCAGAGAGGAACCTGCTGTTTCGCCTGTCGAGGATGTTTTCCTGATCGGGGGTTCCTCGCCTTCTAGGGAGGGACCCTCAATTTCGGCTAACGGTGCCGGGGTATTCCGTCTTGAGGATGTCGTCGCCGCTACTGCCTCCTGTAGTGGTACGAGATTGCCGGTGTGGCCGGGGGCAGATGGGAGAATCTTCCCTTAGACCAGCAACGGATGAAACCCCTGCCGTGTCCGTGAGTATGCCTGGCGAGGTCCCAACTAACGAACCTCGACTGCGCCTTGGTGGAGGCTTAGTAGAGCTCCTGGCGATGTCGGTTGGCCCACCCCCTTCTCCAGGTATGACAGTTCGTATTACGTCATTAAGGCGTGATTTAGCTACCTCGACTGCAGATGCGTCGTATATACCGCTAGCCACGGGTAAATGTCCTCTTTATGTCTCCTTTTTAGAAAGAGTACCATTATATTGATATCAACTCTCTTGTCCTTTTCCCAGGGGATGGCGTCCACGGGGAATATAGCTTTGAAGCGCCTTCTGGCTCTGCTCCGGCTCCTGGCGATGATACGAAGGCGTTTTATTTTGAGGAGAAAATATCTTCGGGGGCCGGTTCGCCTATTGAAGAGGCTTCGATATCCCAAGAAGAAGAAGAGCCTGTCATTACGACTACTTCGGTTGACGTGCCTCTTTTGGTCGCACCACCTGTCGAGGCGACGGTTGTGACCACTTCGTCCGCAATCGTTCCTGGAGGGGGATTTGCCAATGCCACTGCCACTCCTGGGGCACAATCGAATTTAGCTGCGCTGACCGAGCAATATACCCGTGTCTTCTATGCTACTTTGAAAGCGCTGATACCGATGGTGCTGAAGGGGAATCTGGATCTCGAGCGCCTGAAGAAGTCCTCTCGGATTCCGATAGAGGCTATCCGGGATTTTGACGGCACCGGGATAGCTGATGCCCTGGAGGCGATGGTTAATGGTTTGGAGCAACCCATTAACGAATATCTGCAGCTAACTCAGGGCGATATTGAAGCTGAGGTCCAGTCCAGATATGACTTCATGACTGCGCAGTTTGCCAAACGGATGGAGAGCTTAGATAAACTCGCTCAAACACGTCAGTTGGAGATGGACGAAAGAAAGACCGTCGAGGAGGAGACCCTTGCCCTTCAACTAAAGTGCCAATCCGAGCATGAAGGGAACGTAGCGAGGGCTCGCAAGTTGAAAGAGGAGCTCGCTCAGGCAGAGGAGTGGGCTTTCCAGTCGTTGGCAGGTCTAGACGTAGCGACCGCTCGATTGAGTGCAGCGCGACGGGATCTGGATCGTGTAGAAGCTGCCCGCGCGGGTGTTCGTCGGGCGAGGGCCGAATTGTCCCTCAGGGGAGACAACGAAGCACGGCTGGAGCAGGCCCGCACCGATACCTTGGCCTACAGGGATGAGAGGATAGCCGTACTGGCGCGGCAGATTCATGATCTGACTGCTCCCCCGCAATGATGTACCCTCTTTTTCTTTTTTTTCTTTTTTTTTCTTGCCAGTGTAATTCTGCTCTTTCTTGGGAATAAAGCGAACTCTTTTCTGACTTTGTGGACCCATCATTTCGGAATGTAAATGACAGGTTTGGACGAGAGTGATATCAGAGGTAGTATGAACGTGATAAACTCTCAGGAAACTCTAGCAGGACACATTTATTCAGAGGTCATACGGACATGATAGAATATGCTCTGACTAAGGTTTGTTGGTAAGATACTATCAGAGGTGATATGGACATGATAGGCTCTCAAGGAACTTTAGCAGGACACATTTATTCAGAGGTCATACGGACATGATAGAATATGCTCTGACTAAGGCTTGTGGGTAAGATACTATCAGAGGTGATATGGACATGATAGGCTCTCAAGGAACTTTAGCAGGACACATTTATGCAAAGGTCATACGGACATGATAGAATATGTTCTGGCTAAGGTTTGTGCTGGAAGTAGTTTTGTCAGAATTGAGATTTCCGCTATATTCTACCCGAGCAGAGGAGATTAAGCATAGTACCTTTTTAGGAATTTGCCGTTGATAGGAGCCATTAACAGGTCTCCATTAGGCTGTGCTAACCTGTAAGCGCCATTTGAGAACGTTGTCTCGACCACATAAGGACCCTCCCATTTGGGCTGGAATTTGCCTTTACTCCTATGGGTAAGAATCATCGGCCTTCTTACGGCTAGAACTAGCTCGCCGACTCTGAACACTCTTTCCTTTACTTTATGATTGAAAGCTCTGGAAATGCGTGCTTGGTAGAGCGCGATGCGCTGCTGAGCTTGGAGGTGTTTCTCGTCTAATCCTTCTAGCTCCTGAAGTCTTAAAAGGTCGTTCTTCTCTTGAGTCAGCTCGTTAGCCACGGCTATTCTGAGTGACGGGATCTGGACTTCAATGGGGAGAACTGCTTCGCTCCCATAGACCAGTGAGAATGGAGTACAACCTGTCGGTGTTCGTACCGTTGTGCGATATGCCCAGAGGCATTCGTCCAGTCTCTCATTCCAATCTCTCTTGTTTGAAGAGACGAACTTCTTCAAGAGTTTGATAATGGTTTTGTTGAAAGCTTCCGCCAAACCATTAGCAGCTGGATAATATGCCGTAGAGGCAATATTATGTATTCGATTTTTATCGCAAAATCGATGAAACGCTTGACTGATGAACTGAGGCCCATTGTCGTGAATTATCCTCCGAGGTACCCCGAAGCGATAGATGACGTGATGCTTGATGAAGCTGATCACATTAGACGCTTTTACCTCTGCGAGAGGGATTGCCTCTGCCCACTTGGAGAAGTAATCCGTGATGGCCAGTATGAACTGGTGACCCCTGGAAGAAGACGGGTGGATAGGACCAATGGCATCCATACCCCATGCTTCGAAAGGCCAGGATGCAACCGTAGGATGTAGATATTCAGACGGTTGATGTATGAAGTCCGCATGGACCTGACAGGCCTTGCATTATTTTGCATAGCTGATCGCGTCTGTGATCATAGTGGGCCAGTAGTAGCCCATTCTCCTGATACGATCCTGTAGCTTAGGACCGGGTTGATGCGCTCCACATATGCCGTCGTGAGCTTCACGGATGATCATCTGTGCCTCGTCGTCAGAGAGGCATCTTAATAGCAGTCCGTCATAGGTCCGACGATATAGGCATTGTGAAGATGCATCGAAGTAGAAGCGTAAGGACCGCCTCTTGACGGATACAGCTTCTTTAGGGTCTTCCGGCAAGATCCCGTATGCCACGAAATCTATGAAAGGACTCTTCCAATCTCGTCCGGGAGGATTGGCGTATGCAGCATAGCTGCGTTCTATGTAAGAGTTATTTTTTACACAGAATAAATCTCTGTTAAGAAGGATCACCGAGTCCTGCCTTCTTATAGGAGTAGCCAGATCTGCGGCTAGACTGGCTAGGGCATCAGCTTCAAGATTCAGGGATCGAGGTACATGCTCCAGGAAGAACCCTTTGAATGTCACGGCTATCTCGACCGTTGCTTGGTGATAGGGGATGAGGTCTGAATTCCGGACTTCATATATTCCTCTGACTTGATTGACGATAAGCAGGGAATCACCGAAAGCTTCCAGGGATTCGACCCCCAGCTCTTTAGCGACTTGGAGCCCGATTAAAAGAGCGTTATACTCTGCCACGTTGTTGGAGCAGGGCTCATTGAGAGAGTATGCCCGGTAGATGACGAGTTTGTCGGGAGTAACTAGGACGATTCCTACTCCTGAGACCACACTTCCCCTAGGACCGGTTCTGGAGGCACCATCAAAGAATAGTTGCCATGCGTCGCTCTCTGTCGCGAAATTACATTCTGCAACTTCGTCAGGGATGTCCTCGTACAACATGGAGGTCTCCGGGATTGGATGAGCAGCTAGGAAGTCGGCCAATGCTTGGCCTTTAATGGACTTCTGAGGGACGTACACCATGTTATATGGTGTTAACAGCATCGTCCACGTTGCGAGTCGAGAATTAAGAGCACTTGGCTTGCTCATTAGTACTCGAAGAGGGTTGATCCTGGATATGATATGGATAGTCTGGCCGGTGACATAGTGCCGCGTCTTTTGGATAGCGAACATCAGAGCCAAGCATTCTTTCTCCACTGGGTTGTACCGGTGTTCGGCTCCGACCATCATTCTACTTAGATAGTAGATAGCCTGTTCATGCCCTACATCGTTCTTCTGCGCAAGAAGAGCTCCCAGGGAATGGTCCATTGCTCGAACGTATAGGAAGAATGGTCTTTCTACGACGGGAGGCACCAGAACTGGCGGATGAGTGAGGTAGCGTTTGATATCGTTAAATGCTTGTTGACAGGCTTCGTCCCATATGAAGGATACACCTTTCTTCATGAGGCGAGAAAAAGACTGACATCTTCCGGAGAGGTTGGATATAAATCTCCGGATGTAAGCCAGACGACCTTAAAATCTCCTAAGTTCCCTCAGATTGCGAGGCGATCGCATTTCTACGATGGCTTGGACTTTCTCAGGGTCCACTTGGATGCCTTTGGCGGTAATGACAAATCCCAGGAATTTGTCGCTAGATACACCCAGAAAGGACTTCGTAGGATTCATCTTGAGTTGATGTTTGCGCATTAACTCGAACACCGACCTCAAGTCTCAAATGTGATCGTCCTTGAGGCGACTTTTGACAGCTATGTCATCTACGTAGCATTCCACCGTTTTGCGTAAATGCTCATGGAATATGTTACTCATAGCTCGTTGGTATGTTGCCCCGGCGTTCTTTAATCCGAAGGGCATTACTGTATAGCAATATACCCCCAGTGGTGTTCGAAAGGCGGTATGCTTCTCGTCTCCAGGATGTATCTTGATCTGATTGTACCCCGAGAATCCGTCCATGAAAGACATGCGTTCAAAACCGCAGGTGTTGTCGATCATGATGTCTGTGATGGGAAGAGGGAACTCATCCTTGGGGCAGGCCACATTCAGATCCCGGTAATCGATGCAGATGCGTATTTTCCCATTTTTTTTCACGACTGGGACAACATTGGCGACCCAGTCGGGATGTTGTTTCTCCCGAATAAAACTGCAGGCTATCAACTTTTTGACTTCGGCTTCAATGGCGTCCATCATATCCGGGCGGAACCGGCGCTGGTGTTGCTTCACCGGCTTTGAATCAGGTGATATGTTTAGTTTGTGGGTAGCCATCTCTGGATCAAGTCCTGGCATATCCTCATAATTCCATGCGAAGACGTCGATGTATTCTTTTATCAGTTGAATAACTTCTTCCCTTTCGGCTGGGGAAAGATTGTTACTGATAAATATTAACCTCGGTGAGAGTTCATCCCCAACGTCGATCTGGATAACTTTATCTTCAGTGGGAGGTTCTCTCTGCTCGAAGCGGAACTCCCATTGTGCATCCATCTGTTGAGCCCAAGAGTCATTTTCGAATGGCTCAGACTCTGGCTCGTTCGCTCCGCAGGGATCTGTCATTACCATATTTACTGATAATGTCCGTTCGAGAGCGTCCGGTGAGTCGGGGGGTGACGAGCCGTCTTGATAGGAGAAAAGGACATTCTCGCCTGATTTGGAGGACGCGATATACCCTAACCCGAAACGGGTCTGTTGATAGCGGGGATTGCCGAACAGTGGCGTTCGTCTGCCCTTCCCGTAGTTGAGGCCTGGCTTCCGCTCCAAGTCGTAGCCCATGCTTTGCATGATCCTCAATGCCTGTGGGCTGTATTGGTGGACCTGAATTTTTCCAGTATCGTAATCGAGAGGATCCTCTGGGACCGTCGATTGATTGCGCATGCGGCCGAAGACTATTGTACGCTGATTGCCGCAGGTAGGCGGTACGAGGAAGATAGAGTCCTCTTGTGGTCCGTATGCTGCGACGATATTGGATGATGATGTCGCCTCCCATATGTACGGGTGATAGGAATCCATAGCTGCCAAGAATTTTTGTGCTATAGGTTCTATATCGTCATGGGGAGAGGATTCCTGGTTCGGAATCAGAGCGTTGACATACTAGAAAAGATGATGTTTATTATCATCTGGGGCTCAGTTCCTGGTTGCATTTACATCAGTTGGCTGCTTGTGGCGCCGGAGGTTGATGACCAAGGGAGGAAGCTTCCGGTTTGAAGTGATCACGAGAGGATCACCCCCTTTTCCTGAACCGGATCTGTTAAGGCGGATAGCCATAGGTTCCATGGCTTTTGGACGAGTGGTTCGTCCCTTTACCCTGATTAACAGTGGTAGTGCGACAAAGGGTTCTTCTGGCTCCCGGTGGGATTCCTTCTCTGCCTCGTCTGACACCTCTTTCGTGTGGTCATGAGAGTACAACACGGCATCGGAATAGTAGGATTCTACTCCTTTGAATGGGTTTAAGTCAGCAACCTCTGTTTGTACTGTTCCTTGTACGTCTACATATTTAAGACATTGATGTAGAGTCGAAGGAACAATGTTGTGGTCGTGGATCCACGGTCTTCCCAGCAAGATGTTGTAGGATACCTCTGAATCGATGACGTAACATGTGGCTACCGATCTGAGGTTGTCAATTTGGATCCTCAGGCGAATTTTTCCCAAAGGCTTGCTTTTTCCAGAAGTTTTGTCTGTACCGCGCGTAGCGGGAGACTGATTTCTATGCGTGGAGCGCAGTGGATACTCCTGGGTCAGCGCTGAGGCTTTGCCCGAAGTTTTGTCTGTACCGCGCGTAGCGGGAGACTGGTTTCTACGCGTAGAGCACAGTGGATACTTCTGGGTTAGCGCTGAGGCTTCGCCCGAAGTTTTGTCTGTACCGCGCGTAGCGGGAGACTGGTTTCTACGCGTAGAGCGCAGTGGATACTTCTGGGTTAGCGCTGAGGCTTTGCCCGAAGTTTTGTCTGTACCGCGCTTAGCGGGAGACTGAATTTTACGTGCGGGGCACGGAGGGAGCGATGCTACAACCTCATTGGTCGGAGAGATCGGAGAGATCGGAGAGTCCATAGGAACGTTAGAGGATGTCTTGGGCATCCAGTCCTTGCGTAGCTTCCTGTTGTCTTGGACGGAGAGAGGGTGAGAGCTACCCCCGGTTCGAAGCATGTCTTCGTAGGCAGACTGGTCGAATTGGACGACCAGTGTCTTCTTCACGGTTCCTATAGATACCGCATCGTGTTGAGCAATTACTTCCTCATCAGAAGAGAAAGCTGTCCCTAGCAGAGTCGCCATCTTGTTTGTGGTAGAAAACGAAAGAGTGAAGATGTATTCAATATGGGGTTTACACAGAACCCGCCTTCTTTGGTTTACAAACAAACTTGTACAATGTAATCCTATACGAGGATGTGGGAGTACAATTTATTTAATCTGGGTAAATATTGCTATAGGTGTCTGATCTGCAGTCGATCACTTTAGCCCTTGGACCACACGATGTTGAAGAAGTGCCGTAGAAGACAGGAAGCAGCCTCGGGGGTTGCAGAAAAGGGTGGATGCACGATGCCCAGGTCGCCGATCCCTATCCTTTGTCCGAGCTCCGGGTTCCTCTCCCTCTCTCTCTCTCTCTCGATCTCCCCTCTGCTTGCTCGATCTTCAATTGTTCGACCTCTTCTCTGAGTCTTCAATTGTTCGATCTTTTAATTTGTCGACCTTTTTTCCCCATTGATAGGGGTCTCTATTTATAGAGTTTTTGTGACAGTGACCACTCAGTTGGTGTAAAAACCGAGGAGCGGACAACACAGCACCCTTTTACACGACGGTTAAAGTAACCAATGCCTGCGTATGGATGATCTTTTGAATGAGCGTGTGACGCGGGTCCAACTAAGGGACACAACGCGTACAATTGCTACGAAGATCACGGCGTAAAAGCCACGTAGGTAGGTATCCCCCGTGTAGAAGAGGTGGGCGTAAAAGCCGATGTCTGTCATCGTGGCATAGAAGCCAAGTAGGCATAGAAGCCGAGTGGGCGTAGAAGCCCGATAGGCATAGAAGCCGAACAGGCGTTGAAGTCGAACAGGCATGGAAGCCGAACAGGCATAGAAGCCGAACAGGCATAGAAGCCGAGCAGGCATAGAAGCCGAATGGTCGTAGAGACTGAGTGGGCGTTGAAGCCGAATAGGCACAGATCCTGGGCGTAGAAGCCGAACGGGCGTTGAAGCCGAACGGGCGTTGAAGCCGAATAGGCACAGATCCTGGGCGTAGAAGCCGCTGCGTACCGTGCCAAAATGCTGATGTGGACGTCTTTAGCCGGAATCACGGCTTTTGAAGATATAACCAAATCCCTTGCATTAAATGCAGAGATCCGCCATCATTCTGTGCATTAAATGCGGAGGCGTGTTTTTGAAGGTCTGCAGCTCTCCTGTGTGTTCGTCGCAGAGACGTGCCTCGAGAAGGCTGTTACCGCCTTGTCCGCCAATCGCAGAGACGTGCCTCGAGCCCTGTGCAACGTGCAGCTTTTGACGTGACAGGCGGTTTGTCCGCTGTGGAGCGTAAACAGCTCACGTCTGCCCGTGTAAAACAAGGCGGTGTATTCCCTTGCACACGAAAGAGCGGTTTATGCTGAGGGGACTTCAGTGAGCAACGGTTTGGTGATATTTTAACCAAATCCTCTGCATTAAATGCAGAGATCTACCATCATACTGTGGAGCACGTCCCGAGGGGTCTGCCACTGTTTTCAGCCGTCGTCTGGGTAGCCGTGCAGCACTTTTTGGCAGAAGTCAGGGGTCAGATTCACTACGTGACTTGACAGGTTCGTTTCGGGGAAGACGAAGCGTTTCTCGTACGCTTTAAGCTGCTTTTGAGAGCGATTGAGTTTTACGCCATGGAGGCGATAAAGAACTCTGTTTATGCTGGGGCAGCCTGGACGTACCGTACTTACGCGGATGGTCCTTTGAGCTCATATTTCACGCTGTATTTGGCGGAAGAGCTCTGTTGCATGTTCGACGGCTCTGGAGGCCTCTGCTTACGCTGCTTTGTATTAAGATGCCGCGTAGATCCCCCCAGCGTATTTTTTATGCTTCTACAACATGATATATTAGACATTGATATTAGACATTGTACATTATATATTGGACATTGATCGTGTATCGTAACGTGTCATGGTTGGATCAACTATACTAGTTGGGAGCGAGAAAATTGCTAGTGAGAAATGTGATCATATCCCTATCGTACAAGTGTAAAATATTGTTAGTGTTAATCATACATCTCACATATGATTAGCCAGGCCATATAGCAATCGTACATGTTTCCAAACCGATCACATATCGAAACTACTATTTCAAACACTTAGAATAAGTTCAGTTTTTCAATTCAATTCATATACTACATTACCATGTATATGATATTGTAGTTCTTTCCCTTCATTTCATATATGCACTGACTATACCATATTGCCTATATTGCCTGTTCTATTTACTATTTGTCATTGCATCTATTTATTATTTTCTCTCAGTACATAGCATCATTTATTTATTATTTTATATTCCTTGTCAATTAATTGGAACTGTTATCGGGTTGTACTTTGCTCCAATCCTGACTGGATATATTTTTCCAGACTGTGACTTAGAGGATTGGTGTCCGACATATTATGGACCACAGGGAGAGTAGCTGCAGCCTTGGACCTTGTAGCTCAGATGTGATTTCCGGGAGGTCTAACCGGGATCACTAGTTATTCAGTTAGTTTCTTTTAGCAGACTATGGTACCAGATTTGTTTCCAGCATATTTTGAGACTTGGATGTTATTGTTTGAGTTAGATTATTCTGTTGTTTAGACTTGTGTTGTATTTCTATTATTTTTTTCGATATCTTATCGTGCTTTAGTTCTGTGGTTGAGTATTTTCATATTATATTGTAATATATGTGTCTCCTTATGGAGTTGTATATTCGTGTGAGATTGATTAGATAATATTGTGACCTAGACAGCGTTCTACCGCCGATGCTGCGGCGTAGGCTAGACGTACCCAAGCACTCGTGCCCAAATTTCGGGTGTGGGTCGTGACAATGGTAGCTGGAAGGTATTTCGTCCGGGCCACCAACGCTCAACTAAACTGAAGATTAAGTCTCTATCGTGTTGCATAAAATGTATCTTGTCAAGATAATAAAAGCCAAATATTTTCAACAGTGCCACATGGTGGTCGCTCAACCTCCAATACCCAAGTCTGCTATCGTGACGCCACGAGACATGCTCTCGGCACCGCTCATCATTAGTATAATCTTTTTGCTATATATATAAAACATAGACGATGTTATTAGTAGACATGTACAAAATATCATTCATATTGATTTACACAATTAAATTTTATTGTACCTTCCCTTAAAATACCAAACTAGATATATGTTTCGCACGCTGCTGGATTATTAAATTCGTAGTAGGCCCTCTAGAAATACACCCGTCATTTTGGCTGCCCATCTGTACAATTATGGTTGTCAAAACACATATTTTGGCTGCCCGTCGTTTTGCATGTTACATAACTTAAATTCACTAAATAAACACTAGTATCCTAACATTTAAAAAATAAAAACTAACATAAAATTATTGCATATACAAATGAGAGTATAAATGAAGGAGAATATAATAGAGACCTTCAACAATAAGGATTGTGTGTGCTGACAAAGACTGGTGTGTCCACTTACAAATGAGAGAAAATAAAGTCTGCTTGAATTACTGCTATGTGCTCACAATGACTGTTGTGTCTTACTTCTTAGTGCACTCTGTTTTTCTTCCTCCTCTTCTTATAATTCACTCCTCCCACCAACTTCTTGAATTACTGCTATGTGCTCATAATGCCCCAGTGCCCAATTCCCGCCAACCTTGTTGGCCGAAATTGGACAGTGAAGTCCACTTGCTGTACACGTCTGTACACGTGTTCGTTACGTTCTGTTTTCCGCCAACTGAGATTGTATCTTTATTTTTAATTTAGATAAACTTGTTTCGTTTGCATTAATTTAATATAAATTAATTTTGCTACTATAAATTTTCTGTAAATGTAATGTGATATATATATGTGTGAAAATTTTTGGTTGAATAGAAAAAATATATATATAAATGTAATGTTTCTAATTTGCAGCAACAAATTTGCTTTTGTGATGTAGTTGAATAGAAATGTGTAATTATCAATAGCTTAAATCATATAAGCATACAAGCTTTCAACTTGACAGGTGATCATCAAACGGTAGAGCTAATTTTTGAAACTATTTTGTGATGTTGTTGAATAGAAATTCTAAACTTGTTTCAAGTTATGATATTGAATCTCATTATCACTCGTATTGTATTTAGTTTACTAGTTTGACATTGATGATTAAAATTATAACGATTAGGTCTTGATTCTACATTATCTAGACTGCAAATAAGGTAATTAAAATTATCTTATTTTTTTGAAGATAAAAATGGAAGATAAATTAGTAAAAAATTCAGAATACAAAAAATTTTCTTCTAAGGAGTCAACACCAATATTTACAAATTATTAATGCTATGAATACTGTAGAAATAACCAAACAAATACTTCAAAAAAATAGTTGTTTTTTTGTTTTTGTCTTTTACTTGTGCATTGAGAATAGAACTAAAATCAAAGGACTTCTCCAGTAACCCACAGTAGGCTCAACCGCTGCGCCATTGTTGTTTGAACCCCTTTTTACTACATTGATAGAGCGTCCTGATCCGAGTCTCACTGCGAAGCACCGACAATGTCAAAAGCGTTTCCAGCCTTCAAACCCTAGAGAACGTACTCGAGTGATACAAAAATCTCCAATTCTCAAGACAGGTTGATCATAAGATCCAAATACCATTATGGTTTCATAGCTAGCTCTCGTACCATTTTGGTGCAAAACAAATATACGAAACAGGCTACTCAAATAAATAATCGATGCACAACAACATTATATAAGCCTATAGCATAGAAGTTTACTATAATATCAACAAGGATTGGAGAGAGAATTGGAGCATTCTAAGCAATACCAGACAAGGAGTTGAAGAAGAGCAAATAATGCAAGCCAGATTCTAGATAGATATGACTAAGGACGGAAAGGAGTTTGCAGTTCGTCCATGCTAACTACCAATCACCGGGAATCAATCTAACTTCATCCGTGCAGTGTCCATTGAGCCGTCCGAGATTGCTTTTGGAGCTCTCTCCCTCTAATCAACCGTAACACGAGCCGACGGAGAGGGCTGGGGAGGCCGGAGGCCAGAGCAGGAGAGGAGGGTGATGGTGGCTCGTGCGAGTACTCACGAGCCATACGTCTTTTTTGCTCCTTATATAGTTCCATGTTGGCAAGGCCTGTACTTACCCCTATTTTTGGGTTATTTTAGGTTCTCCTAATCAAATGTATTTGTTTCATCTAGGAAACTACTCTTATATCTCGTTTGGTTCGCGGAAAGGAAATCAATTCCTTGTTCTTTCAATTTTTTTTAGAAAATTACGATTCTCATTGATATTCATTTCCAGTATTTGAAAATACCAAAGAAATTGAGAGGTAAACTGAATACTTAAAGGTGGAAAAATGAATCCTTGATTGGATAAATGGAACCATTTTCTTCCCTAAATTTTTTTTCATTGGGAATCACTTTCATATCCTCCTCAATTCCTTTGGCACCCAAATATAGGAAAGTAATGACTTTCCTTTCCCAACTTCATGATTCCACGAACCAAACGAGAGTAATAAATGCACAACCAAAAATATTAAAGAGACATTACAATTTTGAGAAATTTTAGGACTAACAAAATTTTGGGAATCCTGGACATTCACAGAATTGCTAAAATTAATTTTGTTGTGCCTTCTTCCAATGGTCCAGACCTTGGTGTAAATGGAACTTTCCTATAACCATTGTTTGTCATTGGTGAGAGTGTAATTGACCCAGAGTCTTGTAACTCAGTAGGGAGAATTAGGCTTTAGCAAGACCTTTCGAGTTCTTTCTGTGTAAAACCCATGGTGTTGTTTTTCTTCCACACACTCTGTTTTAAAAATCGAAAAAAAAATCGGCAATAGCCGATCATGGGACGTCTAGACGCTACTCGACACCTAGAAGGTATTAGTCAGCGAAGGTCAACACTTATGCAGACGGCATATCTAAGGTCGTAAAAGGTGCTAGACGCTAGTCAGACGGACACCAAGCGCCTCACTCTTCTTGACAGGCCTGCTTGGGCACTAGATGCTGTCTACGCCAGCAATGATTACATCCGTCGTCGAGAACTCTAACCTGTCTAGGTAACCGTCTAGGCGGTCGCGGTTCAAAAAAATAAAAATAAATTCAAAAAAATGTACTAAAAATTGCAAAAAAAATCTATAAAATCACAAAACATAGATAATTGGAGTCGGAGTGCCATTAGCCTAAGCGGACGCCTTGACCGAGTTTTAGAACAATGATGGCACCTAGCCGCTAGGCATCCGGTGCCTCCATACTTCCACATGGCGACTTTTACAACCTTGCAGCTTGCATATTATGCTCTATTTTCTCCCACCGATCACTTGAATCAATTATATCGAAGGAATATGACAGGATTCAATGTTCTAAATCTCCCAGAATTCAATAGATATATGGTGTTTTATATATATTCTACACAGAACAAGGGAGGCCAACGACTGCTATTAAAATTATTTACAATGGTTTAAAGAGTAAGGGGAGTTACATGCCATTTTAACAATTTACAGAGTTATAAGAAATTCTCAGATGAAATATATCTGAACACATGAATTTATGGATGCAGCACCAAACTGTACACCAAGAAGAAGAATTTTCCTTACCAGAAGGGATCATCCACCGCCACGGCCGACGACGGAGAAGGCTCCTCCTCCTCCTCCATTTCCACCTCCGGCTCGAACTCCGGCGACACGATCGCCGCGAGGTTCTTCAAATCGACCACGGACAGCTCGTCGAGCCTCCTCACCACGAGGTCCGCCGCGCCGAGCTCGTACACGGGCTGCCTGCTCGCGACCGCCACGCACTTCATCCGCGCGTCGTGGGCGGCCTCCACGGCCGAGTTCGAGTTCCCGAACACGATGCAGCGCTCGGGCACGAACCCGAGCAGCTGCGCCACGTGGGCAAACATCTCCGGGTCGGGCTTGCCCCGGTGCACGTCCTCCGCGGCCACGACCGCCTCGAATGCGGCGGCCCCGACCCCGACGGCCTCCATGGCCTCGCGGAGCGTCCACCCGGGGCGGGTGGAGGCGACGGCGACGGGGATTTTGTGGGCGAGGAGGGTGGCGAGGAACTCGCTGGAGCCGGAGCGGAGGCGGTAGAAGCTTCTACCGCCGCCTCCGCGGAGGCTCCGGTGGATCTCCTCCTTGCGGGAGGAGAGGCGCCGGACCTGGGCCGGCTCCCGGGACCAGCAGAGGACCTCGGACACGGCCTGCTCGTTCTTCATCCCCTCGATCCGCCGCAGCACGAAGGCCGGCGGGGGGGACCGCCCCTCCTCCTGGGCCAGGACGGCCCAGGCCTGCCGCTCCAGCTGGGGGTCGGCCTCGATGATAACGCCCTCCCACTCGAATATCGCCGCGAGCCAGCCGCAGCCCAGGCGCTCCTGGCGGCGGAGGGGGTTGTGGAGGGACGGGTCGTCGGCGCGGTTCGGGGGCGGCCGGAGCCGCCGGCCGAGGGGAGGGAGCCGCCGGCCTTCCTCTTCGGAGGGCTGGGCCTCCTTGGTCAGCTCCATCGCGAGGGACCTGACGGTCAAAGGCCCGGCCCGGTTGTTCCGGTGGCGGTGGTTTCTGCTGCTTCTGCTGAAGCCGATGAAGGAGACCGAGTTCTTGTTCTTGGAGAGCCTGTGATGATGGGGATGGGGGTGGAAGCCATTGATGATGGAGGATGTTGTTGCCGAGATCGAATCAACCATCATCATGGGGATTTCGGGATGGGTTCCTCTAAAATTACAATTTCTTTTTCTTTTTCCCTTTTTTCTTTGTTGGGTGCACAAAATCAGATCAAAAATTGGAAAATACAATAATCTATCTGGATCTGGACCTGGTAAAGCAATTCAATCCAATTCCCAAATAATTAATAGTATGAATTATGATACAAATTGAAAATTTTGGGAAGAAATTGTGTAGGCAGAGAGAGGAATTAGGGATAAGGAGAAATTGGTTGAGGAGAAGGAAAGAAAGGGAGGAAGAAAGGAATATTGAGGATTTGGGGAAGAAGGTTTGCTTCTTTTACTTTTTATGCTGTCCTGTCCTGTCCTGTCCTGTCCTGTCCTAATCATTTCCCACTTCTTCTTCTTTTACTTTTTTTCTTTTCTTTTCCGTTTTTTCAATAGTATTTTTAATATAATAATTATTATAAAACTTTTTACGTGGAAATAGAATTTGCCAACAAAGTTTAAGGAAACTAGGAGTAGGAGAATGGATATGATTTGCCCCCAAAAAAAAGTTTTTAATTTAATAAAATTCGTCAATTAGCGACTTCCAACAACAACAAAATCGTAAATTGAACTAACAAACTTTACTAAAAATAGAATTTGCCAAATCTTTGATGGAATTTTAAAAAAATGGTGAGAAGAAAAGTTTAGAAAAATGCAGTAAAGGAAAAAAAATATTTGTAAATGGAGAATTTTAAGTTTAATTCATTCGCCAATTTAATTAACAATTTTTAAGAAAAATATAATATGTCAAATCTTTGACGAAGTTTATATTTAACAATGTCACGGTATAGTGTCTTTTTTTTTCTTCCACCCCTAATAATATACTAGCAAGTTGTATCATTCACTATGGTTCGTCTAGAATTTGATAATATGTTTCCATTTCGACACAGAATTCGAACAAATAAAATGTATGTCGACCACCTCAGCCACTAAAACTAAGGTAATTGGTCTTGATTTTACATTTATAAACTCTAATTTACTCTCTATGTTCACATTCTAGAAATTAGCTAAACTTATATTATATATATATATATATATATATATATATATATATATATATGATTGATGTCAAATAACATTACAAGATATTGATATAATATTAATTGTCAAGTTAGCATCTTCCAGCATTTACAAACATCACCATCCTAAAGTTATCATGAAAAAATCTAGTAGAGAAACTGATTTGGACTTCCATTTTGTTGAGAATTGAAGACCATCAAATTGTTGTTCATTTGTGCATTGGTATTTTTGTAACTTAGGGGGCTCTCATATTCTAGTTACAACTAGTAGAGTTGAAACCTTTGTCAAGTAGCTATCTTGAGAAAAGGTTATCAAAACACTTTGTATAACACTTGGACTCATCCTTGATTGGCTCCAGAATAATCTTGGCAGATATCGAAATATATTTTTTTTTCGGAGGAACCAAACTAAGAAAATAACTAATATAACAATTTATACAATAATTTGGACTAATAACCTTTTTTGGGTTCAACATACACATAGGCAGTGGCAGAAGTAGACTTCTTTTTCTGTTATTTTTTTAAAAAAAATTTTAAACTTATTTCACACTTTATTTAGCATATTTAATAGTACATCTCACAGTTTTTTTATAATATACATGTTCTTCCACTTTTGACGGAATCCGTCCAATCATGATGGTCAACCCAAAAAATTAAAAAAAAAATGACGAAAATGTCCCTCCCCATTGTCTTCTTCTACCTCTTACCTCTCAAACCCCCCCTCCTCCCTCCCCTCCCCACCGCGGGCAGCCGGCTGCCGCCGCTCGCCCCCGCTCCTCCCCCATCTCCGCCATCGCCCCACTCTGTAGTGTCCCGTTCCCTTATTCGGGGAGCGCGACTAAGAAATACTCAGTATCGTTCGATCGAGACAGATTGAATCAAGATCATTTTCTCGTTATGGATTGGTTTCTTCGGAATCATGTCTCACATTCAACGGATCGTGCCTCAAGGAAGGACTCGACGGCAGAGTCGAGAGGGGCCTTTCCGTTGCACTGGTTTCTTTGCCCGTTTTCGATGCCGCTTGGTTGCTTTCTTGTTGGCTTTGTGACTTACGTTTTCTTGAACGGTTTCGATGAATTTTATTGTCTTCGTTCTTTGGATTTCGCATTTCGTATCGAATCATTGGAGACCGAAACAGGAGATATTGATCATCGGTTTGTACGTGCATGTGATTGTGTAGGTGATGCGCAAGTGAATTCTTGAAGATCTCCCATTTCTCTCTTCCGATTCACCAACTTATGAGTGGCTTTAATTTCGATTAGCACGCTTCTTCCAAGTCTTCATCCTTCGTAACCTGACTCGTTTATGCGTTCCGATCGACGATACTATAAAAATAAAATTGAGTCAAGATAAAAGATGAAGTAGACTTGAAACAATCAATGTTGGTCACCTAAAGTCACTATACGATCATTTTATTGCGAGCTTGTCTGCTATGAATATGCTTAATTATGTTTCAGTTATAGCTAGAACTTATGGATCTATAACTGTTCAATGTGTAGTGCAAATTGTAATGTAATCATTAAGCAAGGTAGCATATACTATGGAATATGCATGAAGTTCATTTACATATATTGCTTTGAAGTGCTTCATTTGATAACTTAGTTTGTAGATGATGCATGGTAAAGGACAACTTGTGCACAAGAGAAGTAGTTCTACGAACGGTCGCCAGGGCACTTGGACGGCTTCGACCCGGGTAGAACATTTGCTAGTGTAGTCATAGCATTGGATGGGTCCATGCGTCCGCCAAGGGCTAGCTACCCGAAGCGGAATGGCAACCAACCCATCTCTCGTCCGACCAAGTGATACGATACGTATATTTAAACTGTGCAAACTAACTATATCTTCATGGCAGGGAAGGCCATGGTAAGTTGTGTACAGGTGGTTCAGACAGTGCAGGTAAAAGTCACCGAACGGTGGCACATTATGTTATGTCCTTTCATTCTATCGCATATATATAAAAGATTAAACTAAGGCAAGATAGAAGGATCACATAATAATAATGTTACATGTTCACATGAATATAATATCAATTTGGTATGTTGGGTTAGCTTGCACTCACCGGTACTTTTTGAAGTACCGACCCTCGTTGCAGAAGGTTCCCCGAGCCAAGGCGACGCGGCGAGGAGCTGAAGCTTCCCCAATCTTCCATTGATCTGACGTGTTCGTGTTTGTGACTTTTGGAGCGCAAGTACATATTCTTAAGGAGCTCGCATATACCCTTTTTGAAGCTCCTAGGCGATGGTGCTAACACGCACCGAAGGTGGTTTCCACTTTTGAAATATTAGTAAGGGATGTAATGTATGGATCGGTTATCTCATTTGCGTCCAAGTTATAAGTCCGTGCGGCATTCTTATTACTTTTGAGTCAAGAGTCTGTAACCAGATGTTCATTATCAATAAAGAGAACTCTTCTATATTCAATGTGTGATATCTTATTTGCGTACTCTGTAGCATATGTATCTAAAGTATATCATTATGCCTAAGCCTTGTGCAGGCGCACCTTACGCTCGTACGGTATCACGTCCAGTGGACGATTATCGATTTAGCAAAAATTGGGGCGTGACACACTCCCCACTCCCCCCCCCCCCCCGTGCTCCCCCCCCCAACCGCTCTCGCCCCGCTCCCCCCCCTCCCCGCCCCCGCCGTAGTAGTAGCAGCAACATCAGCACCCGAGGCACGGCGAGCAACACAACGCGAAGAGCGGAGCGACAGGGCTGTTTGATGATAAACAAAAAAATAAAACTAGGTTTATACGAAACCCTTTCTTTGTTTACAAACAAGAAAAAAAGTAGTACAATTAATCCTATACGAGGATGTTAAGTACAATAAAAATGATTCTGGAAAAAAATTGATATAGGAGTCTGATCTGTGGTCGATCACTTTATTCCTTGGACCACACGATGATGAAGAAGTGTTATAGAAGAAGAAGAAGCTTTAAAGGTTGCAAGAGGGATTGAATTCTCGTTGCCGAAGTTGTCAATCGACGCTCTCTGTCTGTGCTCTCTGCTCCTCTTTTTCTCCGCCTCCATCTCCTGTGACTGGAGGTCTCTATTTATAGAGCTCAGTCACAGTAACTGTCCAGTCGGCGTAGAAGCCAAATTGTGAAGAGAGTTACACTCTTTACGCGGCGGTTATAATAACTGCTACCCACGTCTGAATGATCTCCTGAATCTGTGTATGACGTATATCCCATTATGAGGTAACGCGTATATCCGCTCCTCGAAGATCACGACATGCAAGCCACGTAGGCAACTGCCCCTTGCGTAAAGATGGTTGGCATAAAAGCCTAATAACTGTCTTGTTGGCGTAAAAGGCAAATAGCTGTCTCGTTGGTGTAATAGCCAAATAGCTGTCTTGTTGGCGTAAGAGCCAAATAGCTGTCTTGTTGGCGTAAAAGCCAAATAGCTGTCTTGTTGGCGTAAAAGCCAAATTATGCGTAAAGCTTGATGCTGCATGAATAATAGATAACCAGCGTAAAACTAGCCAATTATCCTTCCTGACTGAGGTCTTGAGCGTATTCTGGGCTAAATAGCCTTATCACGTACATTTGCAAATATAGCCTGAGTTAGCGTATTTCGAGGAGATTGCATACGGCGTACTCCTATAGTTAAAAATAGCCTGGTTGGCGTAACATGCAAGGATGGTGATGCGAGCGTATTAGTCACAGTTTTAGCTCTCCCAGTCGTTTAAAAATAGAACCAGATCTCGTGCATTAAATGCAGAGATATGCCTCAATCTCGTGCATTAAATGCCGAGATATGCCTCGAGCTCTGTACGAAAAATAGCTTTTGACGTGGCGTCTGATTTTGTCTCATGTTGAGCGTAAAAAACTTATCTCTGCCTGTGTAAAATAGGCAGCATATTCCTTGAATGCGTAAAAACGACTTGTATCAAGGATATGTCACTAAACGACAGCCTGGGTCTCTGTGCAGAATCATCATTACAGCCATCCTCTCGATCGTCGTGCAATACTTTTGTCAGGAGTCAGGTTCACTATTCTGTCTGACAGATTCATTCGAGGAATACGAAGAGTTCCTCGTATGACTTTACGTTGCATTAAAAACAAACATATTTTACGCCGTAGGGAGGTGTAGCCACCTTTTACGCCAAAACGGCCTTTGAGTGCTGCTTTACGCGGGCTGTTCTGAAGCCATATTTTACGCTATGCAGCGCTGAAGCTCTGTTTTACGCGTGTAGCTCTGAAGTCATATTTTTATGCCACATAGCGCTGAAGCTCTGTTTTACGTGGGCTTCATGCATGTTGGGGGTTTTACGCGTATAATTTTTCAGCGTATTTTTATCCTTCTACAGGGGCGAGCAGCTGCGAGCGGCGCACGAGAGCGGCAGCGAGCAGCGCGGCTGCTGCTGCTGTGGGGGAGGGGACGGTGGCGGGGAGGGGGCAGCGGGGGGCTACTGCGGGGGAAGGGGCGGTGGCGAGGAGGGGGGGGAGGGACGCGGCGACGACCTGCCCGTGGGGGGGTAGGGGAGGGGAGAGGTAAGGGAGGGGAGGGGTAAGAGGAAAGAGAAAGAAGATAAAGTATGAGCATTTTGGTTAAAGCAGTTGACTGTTAATTTCAGATGGATTTCGTCAAAAGTGGAAGAACATGTACATTATGAAAAAATTGTTGGATGCACCCTTAAATTTGATAAATAAAGTGGGAGCAAGTGCTTATGTGTATGTGCCACGAGCCGAAGGTCCAGGAAAATTAAATTTTACATAAAATTTGAAATTTATGAGAATTTGAGCGCAAAATAATAATTAGAAATATATAATTTTATAATGGTGTGTGGGTGGCTTCAACATTGAAGGCCAACTAAAAGCATCATTAGTAGATTGTGCTCAAAATTTCATCTTGAGGTCCAAAATAAAAAAAAAAATGTATATGTAGAATATGTTGAATTTGTATAAGAATAGTAGAGTATGATAAAATGAACTTTGGTCCCAAAAATTGTGTGATCAAAAATTAATGTAAAAATAATAATTAAAATCTAGAATTGAGCTTCAAATTGGGACTTATTATTCTATAAAATAATTTCCTACCTTCTGAATATATCGAGTCCAACATATAGCTTCTGTGGATAGATTGGGTCTGAGAATATAGAAATTGAAACTTATGATGAGTCTTACTATTCTATAAATTGAGCTCCTACGTTCTGAATCTAAAATGTAGAAATTGAGATGGGTCTTACTAATGATGCTCTAAGAAATAAAATAGAAATTCTCTTTCTTCAATTCTTTTGTCAATAACATTTGGACTAACCAACCTAATGTAAAAAAAAAAAAACTTATTTAGATTTATCCTTAAAAAAATATTCGAAAATTTCAATTTCTCCTCCGGTACTTATCCTAATAACAATAATAAAAAAGATAAACCGAAAATTCTAATTTCTTTCTAGGTAAATTTTAGTGGATATTGTATATAACTTGTATAAAGGTTTGAAAAATAATAATTAAGTATGCACATATTCATATGCCAAATTTTAATTTATGGTGTGTATTGGACCGGTCCGGACCGGTCTGCAGCCCGAGTCAACTAGGTTTGATCGGATCCGTCTGGGCTGGGCTAAACCCAAGAGGAAAGGAGGACCGGGCCGGCCCGGTCAGAAAAAAACTCAATCCAGTCCGGATTCATGACCTGGTCAGGGGAGGACCGGGCCGAACCGATCTGGGTATGGGCCGGTTCACGTTCGGGCCGGTCCAGCACGGTTAATTTTTTTTTTTTACATCTATTTATATATATTTTATATATAATCTATATGATAAAACTTATATGTTAATAAATTCAAGTTAAATTTATAGAATTTTTGTTACTAAGTTATTTTTGCATAATTTGAAATTTATAAGTTATTTGCTAGAAAGTTTTTTATATAACTTTAAGTATAAATTTATTTAAAATTTATAAATTATATGTTTAGTATAATTTAAAATTTATAAATTTATTTGTTAGAAAACTTACTTAATTTATTTATATCAATATTTATATAACTTTAAGTACAAATTAAAATCTAAGTACAAATTAAAATCTAAATATTTATAAGTTGATTTTTAAAAAAAATTTTTTTGGAATAACTTATAAAAAATGTATAAATCTTTTTTTATTTAAATATAAATTTATAACTTGAAATTTAAAGAAATTATTTATATAGACATAAAGAAGTTAAATGTAAACAACTAACAACATTAAGTAAGAAAAAACTGAATTTTTTTTTATTAATGGCAATAAAATTATAAATGTATTATAACATTAAGTAACAAAAAAAAACTTGTAAATGATATTTTATTAGCATAAATCTTATAAAAAAATGTACAAGTCTTTTGAAAAAAAATTATCGTCTGTCATCCGTCGTCTGTTTTTCGTTGAATTTTATTTTTTTATAATATTTCCATAAAAAAGATTGTTTCCTTTTGGCAATATTTGTAGCCGTGATCATACTCCTAACTTCAGGAGGTGACATTTGTATCGGTGGCACAGAATCAAAAATAGGATTATTTTCAAACATATTATTATAATAATCATAATTTTCATAATGTTGGTTTGAACCTTGTCCATTCTATTTAAAAAAAAATTCAAAAAAATTTAGAGCTAAATTAATTACTTCTCTACCGAAAAGAGAGAGAGAGAGAAGATAGAAAAATCTCAAATCAGAAAAAAAAAATCTGTAATATTAAAGTTATTTGTAACGTCTGCTAGAAGCCTCCAAAAAAAATCGTAAAAAAAATTGTTTAGAGGAAAGAAGTTGTACTCCAGTAATTGTTTTGGTTATAAACTTTGTAATGACCTTGCTTCTAAACTTTGTAAGAGAGGGAAGAAATTTTGTAAGAGGAAAGAATTTTTGTTGTGTTTATTTTTCATGAATTATGGACTATTTATAGGAATTTTTGGGGGCCAAATGACCCCAAATACCCTAAAAAAAGTTGTTATAATGGGTATTTTGGTCATTTTTAGCAAAATGACCAAAATATTCCTAAACCGGTCAAAAAATTGTCACTTAATCAGGGATATTAGTCAAAAAATTGTCACTAAAAAAAACTAAATTTCAACTGAACCCGGCCGGTCCGGACCGGCTCGACCGGGCCGTCTGAATTTGACTCGTCCCGGACGGAGGGTTGACCGGGGCGGGGCGGGCCGGACTTGCGGATCGGATCCTCCGATCCAGACCGGACCCGTGGGAAGAGTGGCCGGAGCGGGCCGGTCCGTTGATTGGGTTCGGACCGGCCCGGACCGGATTTGAACGTCCGAACTCGTGGCGAATTCCGAACCGGCCCGCACTTTTACACACCTTGAACTTTAATCATGGAGTACATGGCACCATATCATTCTCTATTAAAAATACATTTATTTTTGGAACCTACCATATATTTTTATTAAATAAAATTTTCTTATTTTAAAAATAATCAAACTAATATTTTTTATGTTTATTTACAAAGATTTTTCTTATGTTTTAAGTAAATGGTTACTACACTATCCATCCTTACAACAATGTTTATTGCACCAACATCACATATGTTTTACGTAAAGGGTTACTAAACTAACCACCCTTACAACATAAAGCAAATGTAAGGTACGTATAAGATTTTTAAAATAAAAAAAGTCCATTTAATAAACAAAATATATAGAAAAATATAATTAGTATAAATTTTATTTTATTTTATTTTAACTTGGAGGAGGTCTAAGGTGTATGCAAGTGTGTACAAAGCTCTTTCCCGGAGAAGAAGAAGTCAAAAACTACAAAACAAATATAGCTTAAGCGAATTGGAACTTTAGATTGCGAACTTGGATTCACAATATTGTGGTTTTGTGTTTGGATTGTTCGTTCAATCCGCGCAATATCCATCCCATATATTTCTCTAAGTCTGATCCCATTCTAATCCTAATCTTAGATTTACATATCAACTACGCCTCCTCCAATCTTTACTTGCTATCGTATTCCCAACTTTTAGGCCACGTTAGTTAAAGGAATAATGACCATAGAAAAGGAAACTCGTTTCTTTTATACGTTTGGATTCGTTTTTTTTTTCCTCTATACTTTGATGCATAAAGAAAATAAGAAGGAAAAGAATATGATTTTCAAATAAAGAAAAATAAGGAGAGAAAAAATGGTTCCTCCACCCATCCAAGAATTTACTCTCCCGCGGTAAGAATTCATATTTTTCTCTACCAATTTTTTTGACTTTTTCAAACACGAAAAAAAAAAATTTGATTGGAATAATAATTTACCAAAAAAAAGTAAATTAATAACAAATAAATTTTTTTTCTTTCCACGAAGCAAACGAGTTTTTTTTTTTCTTTTTTTATGGTGATTACTGGAGGCACTACAAAGTGTGATAGTAGCTATCACCTGCTAGGGAACAACATAAATAAGCTGACAATTATTAGGAGACAATATACAATTGTTATGGGGCAACACACAGACACAAATTTCTTTTTTTCCTCTTCCAGGGGTTGTTTGGTTCGGCGAAGAGCACGAAATGAAAAATATGGAAATCGACATTTTGCGTACGGATTGCGGTGAAGTGGAGCGAGATAGAATTTTTTTCATTTGGGTACTTTGAAGAAGTGGAGGCTAGAAGTAAAAAATTTTAAAATTTGATGTTTGATTGGTTATTGAAGTGAGTGAAAAAGTGTAAGTAACATGAAAAATATATATATATTTTTTTAATTAGAGAGGAAGTGGTCGTATAATCAAACGCGCGAAGTGGGAATGAGAATTTTTCACTTCCGCGCTCCACTTCGGAGGAAAAAATTCTGATTTTGTGGCAGACATGATTTATTGTTTATGTCAAATCAAAGTAAATCTTGTCTATAAATTTTTTCAACCAAACACATAAACTGATCCCATAATTGAATTTTGGCCACTTTGGCGCTCCAAATCCGCGAACCAAACAATCCTTAAGTACTTTGTTTTTTCTCCTTTCCTCTTCCTTTTATAACCTTAATCAGATATGGCTCACAACAAGACTCATTCACAATCAAGATAAATCTCAATCATTTGAATTATATTTTGTAGGTTCTAAGATTTTTCAAATGTATGGGATAACACACAAATTGTTATGCTTTTTTCCTTATTGATTCTTAGTAGCATGTTTAAGTAATATATAGTCCAAATTGGGACTATTTTTGAAAATTTTAACCCCATTATTGGGGTTTCAAAACTTCAGAAATTGGGACAGTTCCGTTGGCGATAACATAAAATTGCCAAAATTTTGATAGTCATGACAAGCAGTCCTAAAAAAGATAATCTTTGTATCAAGATTAGCAAAATTTTGACCGTCCGGACTATTGTTATTAGGACTGTCATATTTTGTCAGTCATGAAAAGTATACTCTCTCTATCATAACTGTAAAAAAATGTGATTGAATTTTAATAAATTTTTGACCGTTCATGTCACATTATCTAGTGTCTTTAGTAATTGTTAGAATAAATATAGAAGAAGAAAGAAGAAAATATGAGAGAATATCTCTTATTAGTGTGTTCTCATAGTGGGAGGCAAAGACCTTATTTATACAACCCAATGAAGTTGTAATACTAATATCTAATCATTGTGGGACTAAAATATAAAGTGGAAATCTAACCCTTTAGTAACCCACGTTATAACACTCCCCCTTTGGATGACCACCATCTCTAAGCCTATTGCCTCGTTAAAACTTTGTCAGAAAAACACATTAGGACAAAACCTGTGCGAAAGAAAAGAGTACAATCTTTAGGATGACTTAGATATGTGTTGGATATGCTTAATGTTCCCTCATGTCTAATGGGAAAAGAGTACAATCAGAAAAACCCAATGGGAAAGAATTTATGACTAAGGAAAAAGAGTACAACGCGTTATAGTCCATACAAAATGTATCTCCTCCTGAAAATAATCACTCCCCTGATGATGTTGATCCTGAACAGTCAGCTGATGAAGACGCCGCATTCCAATTTCATGAACTAATTTCTGAAAAGTTGACTTTGGCAAAGATTTGGTGAACAAGTCTGCAAGATTATCACTTGAGTGAACTTGTTGGACGTCAATATCAAAGTTCTTCTGAAGCTCATGAGTATAGAAAAACTTCGATGAGATGTGCTTGGTCATGTCTTCTTTAATGAATCCACCTTAAATTTGTGCAATACATGCTGCATTATCCTCATTAATAACAGTTGGAGTATCTGTGGTAGGAAAAAGGTGACAGGAGATACGAATGTGTTGAATCAACGATCTCAACCAAATACATTCTCTACTAGCTTCATGGAGAGTCAATATTTCTGAGTGATTTGAGAAGATAGCAACCATTGTCTGGTTTGTTGAATGCCAAGAAATAGCTGCATTATTATTAAGAAACACATTCAGTTTGTGAACGACCTTTATGGGGATCAAATAAATAACCTGAATATGCAAAGTCAACTAGATTCGCGATGTCAGATAAACCACAAGTATAAAATAATTACATGTCGATAATTCTATGAAGATATCTCATCACATGTTTAATGTAATTCCAATGTCTGCGAGTTGGCACCGAACTATATCTAGCCAACAGATTGACAGAGAATGATATGTCTGGACTTGAACATTGTGATAGATATATTAATGCCCAATGGCACTAATGTACGGTACTTCGGGTCCTAGCATCATTTCATTGTCGTCCTTAGGACGATATGGATCTTTATTGATATCTAAAGATCGAACAACCATTGGAGTGCTAAGTGGATGAGCTTTATCCATATTGAATTGTTTCAATATTTTTTTTTGTGTATTTGGATTGATGCACTAAAATTCCATTAGTGCAATGCTCAATTTGTAATCCGAGACAATATTTCGTGTCTCTGAGATCTTCCATCTCGAACTCCTTTTTCAGATAGTTTACAGTCTCATTGATTTCATGTCTTGTCCCATTCAAGTTTATGTCATCGACATATACTGCAACTATAGCGAAAACCTCGTTAGAATTCTTTATGAAGACACATGGGTGTCACTCCCCGTTCCCAAAATATATATTTTGGAATATGTTTATTTCTTGCTTGTATTTATTTACAGATTAGAGTATTCTTGCTTACATGATAATTATGTTGCATGCATGGAGACTAGACCCATTCTTTGGTTCAATTAGACACATGGTTTAATTGTTGGGTTGGTGCAGCAATCATTGCAAAAGGCGACTAGATGTTGCATTAGATCGCATGTCTATACTTACTGAACTTAGGCATCTTCAATCCTGGCGGGAACCCCTGGATGACGGCAGAAATCTCTGAATCCAAGGCGATGAGGTTGAGGCAAGGCCAAAATATTTGTGTCGGGCGTGCGACCCATCAACCTACTAGCAATGGGGGAGAAAACATAGCATGTCGCAACAAAAGCGTCGATTCGAGGCATAAGCAAAACATTGCCTCTTGTTCCAAATTATCGCCCCAGGACGGGAGTGGGGGACATTCATGAGTTGAACCCATGGTATAAATCTCAAATCCTAACTATAAAATCCAACATATTTCTCTCTCTTCCTTCATTCTCTCCATTTTCTCTTCTTCCTTCATTTAGGTAAGTACACCTTGCACCACATGGAGAAATCTCTTGATTCTCGATTATTGCTTTTTTTTGTATTTTATTAGTCTATTATGTGCTCATGATGATTCTAAATACTTTTAGTACTTGGAGTTTTCGGTTTTGATGGATGGATTTGTGTGGATCTACTTTTCTAACTTAGGGTTTCATGGGTTCCTTGAGTTTTTGGTAGTTTTAATCTACTAAAATATAGTATTTTTGAAAAATAATTTTTGGTATGAATGGAGCACTTCATTTCGAGCATTTTGGCTTTTGGTTCACTCAATTCGGAGTTAAAATAAAGTTTTTATGAAGAAAATAAATTTTTGGTTTTGGAGCTTTCGCCATGGCTGAGCCTGCTGTTTGGGACGATGAAGATTTCATGCGGCCAGCACCCTATGCGGTAGAGAGTTCTATGCGGCATGAGAATGTTATGCGACATGAACTCCTTGCCGCTTACTAGCATGCATCCATCTCTTTGGGACGTATGACTGACTAATACACATGTGTTCTGAAGGGACTCATTGTGTTTATTCGTTGAACGAATGAGAAATTTGCTAAGTCCAAAAGACACCTATGCGGCAGGACAGACCATGCGGCAAGACAAGCTATGCGGCCGAGTATCTTTCGGATGCATAACTCTGTTTTGCCATGCACAAAATTCAATAATTTTGTCCTTTCAACTGACACACTTTATAGCTTGTCACATCAGTCACTTTTCTGACATGCATTTGTTATCCGCCGTTTCTGCACTTAAACCGAAGAGTGAACTTTGACTTACCTATGCGGCAACTGATCTTATGCGGCAATGTCTCATATGCGACAACTGATCCTATGCGGCCTAGACCTATGCGGCAACTGATTCTATGCGGCAACTGATCCCATGCGGCCTTGATCCTTATGTGCGCATGCGGCTCCTTGAACACATTTTATTGGACTGGTTTTGTTTGAATGTTCCTTTGGACTTTATGGTTTGTACGTGTGACTTTGATGACCACAAGAGTATTAGACCCATCTATGCGTCATGACCCGACTACTTGTATCCGTGCTGATACACTTACTACGTGCTATGTATTCCTACGTGCTAAGTGTTCCTACGTGATTATATTATATGTTTACACTACGGTGTACCTATGCGCTACGTGACATGTGATATGACTTAATCTCCAGCATGGACATAAGGGTTAGTCAATGACCAAGCGTGGCTAGGATCCGCTGATTATTGCATCATGCTGGGGTGAATCCAAATTGAACTATCAAGTGACAAAGTAGATTCGTATCTAGCGTGTCCGTACTATGGTACGTCATATAAGAAAAATACCATGTGGCCACGCCATGTGATTCCAGTTAACAATAGGGTTAACTAAGCAACTAAACTTGTAGATCATTAGGAGGGAATGGAATCTCGAGATCGTGCCTAACTAGCCACCTCTAGTCATCTGAATTGGGGTATGCAGGCTATTGTTTAAGTCCTCATTAGTGTTTGGCAATATCCGACTATTATACTATACTATGTGTTCTATGCGATCTTAGCATGGTGGTCTTAGGAGGGACCGGTGTACAATACTACGTGCTATGAGGCAATTTATGGCTCGGCTAACCCTGCTAGTACCTGGTTTGATCTGAGGATTCCTATATGCATAATATCTCTGGGATAACTCGGACTCCATCTAGTAAGCTGTATAAATGATTGGCCGATTATGTAACTGAGCTTGTTTGTGTATTGTATCTGCTGTCAAATAGTCTAGGGACATGGACTATCATGGTGCGGGTAGAGCCAGTAGTTGGACAAGCTGGCACAGTGGGACCAAAAGCTGGACATATTAAATAACCAGCCCCTGAGATTCTCGTACCCCTAGTAGTACTAGCAGTACCAGTGGTACTTGACACCCTGATATTACTAGAGATCCTCCGGGGAATGATGGATATGCAGCAGCATCAGATGGTAGTGCAACAGCATCAGTTGTTTCAACAACAAGAGCAGAATGTCTTGTCGACTCAGGGTTTGCAGACGGCCCTGGAAAGAGAAAAAATTGCTGATTCGGAGGCGTCAATTAGATTTTGCTGACTTAATCTGAGATACTTTGACGCCACGTAGGACGCCATCACAACAAATGCATGGTTCCAAGACATCAAAGTCATTCTGGTGGCGGCGAAGGTTCTGGCTGATGAACAAGTTGACCAAGTCCGATTGCAGCTTCAGGACCTTGCCCGTGACTAGTGGGCGTCAGTAGAGGTTGGCTTGAGGCATCCTATCTCTTGGGACAGTTTCAGGGCTCAATTTCGGGCTAAGTACTTTAGAGTCGTAGCGCAGTATGAGCTCCAACAGAGATTATCGGTCTTAAGCAGGCCGGTAGAACAGTGGATGGATATGCAATCAAGTTTTGTATCTGCGTAGATTCGCTCCGACTATGGTGGCTACGGAGTTGGATAGAGCAATGAGGTTCCATTAAGGACTTCATCTGGAGATTCTATAACTGGTAGAGGGGCATGACTACCAGACTTATGAAGAAGTACTCATAGCAGCTCGGAGGCACGAGGTTACCATGCAGAGGTTATCGGCAAGGACAGGAGGCCAGAAGAGGTTTCATGCTCAGAGTGGATGAGGAGGTGGAGGAGTGCCTCAGACGTCAGCACCATTACCTGGCGTTCACATCCATGATTCAGCGCCAAGGATGGTGGCAGTTTCGACGGTGACAGTACCTACTCGACAACAGCCAAGGCAACAGCAACAACAACGCCAGAGAGCACCGGCGGGATATACTTATTGTGGCAAAGGAGGCCACACTAGAGAAGTATGTAGGGAAGCCAATGGGTTGTGTATGAGGTGTGGCAGTCCAGATCATCAGATTGTCAATTGTCCAATAATGCAGAGGCCAGGAGGGCCAGTTCAGCAATTTCCAGCACTGCCAGCACCAGGAGTAGTGCAACAAAGAGGGCCAGCGATAGCAGTGCGGCCATTAGCTCAGTGTCCGTTACTGACGCAAGCTGAGATGTACCAGCAGCAACAGAATCAGTAGCAGAGGCCACAACAGCGTCAGCAAGGGAGACAACAACGAGGACACAACAGGACCAAGGGCAGGCATTCACCTTGTCTTTGGAGGAGGCTTTAGCATCGGGCGACGTGGTGGCAGGTAACATTTCTATCGCATATTTTCCTGTTGTAGCATTGTTTGATTCAGGAGCATCTCATTCATTTGTATCTACATGATTCGCGACACGCATTGGATTAGAGTTTGAGGCATTGCTAGAGAGATTGAATATACTTACTGGTAATGGGTTCGTAGGAGTTAGTAGAATATGTATATCGTGTCAAGTCGTAGTGTGGGGCCATTCACTACCAGCACGATTGATCGAGTTTCCTATGGGTAACTTTGACGTTATCTTAGGCATGGACTGGCTGAGAGACAATCATGCTATGATAGATTGCCATAAGGGTAGGGTATTATTTAGAATCTCGGGCACGAAAGACTTTGCCTTTGAGAGATCTGTAGGAGATCGACATAAAGAGAGAATCGCAGCGACAATGTTAGCAGAAGAACAACTTCCCGAGATAGTCAAGGAGTACTTAGACATCTTCTCAGAAGAACTACTAGGGTTACCCACCCCAGTAAGAGATGTTGAGTTTTGTATAGAGTTGATTCCTGGAACAGGACCAATATCTTGTAAAGTTTGCCAGATGGCACCATCAGAGCTAAACATACTATACCAACATATAGAGAAACTGAAGGCAAATAATTTTATTCGAGCCAGTGGATCACCTTGAGGAGCGCCAGTGGTTCTAGTAAAGACGAAGGATGGGTCATCACGATTATGTATCGACTACAGACAGTTGAACGCAGTAACAGTGAAGAACAAGTATCCATTACCAAGGATCGATGATTTTTTGGATCAGCTGAGTAAAGCCAAGATTTTCTCTAAGACCGATCTTTGATCAGGGTATCATCAAGTAAGAGTTCGGGAGCAAAATATACCTAAGACATCATTTAGGTCACGATATGGGCATTATGAATTCTTAGTTATGCCATGCAGACTGACTAATGCTCCAATAATATTTATAGATTTGATTAACCGTATTTTTATGCTATATCTATATCAGTTCGTGGTGGTTTTTATAGACGACATTCTAGTCTATTCCAGTAGCGAAGAGGAGCACGAAGAGCATCTTCGGAAGGTCTTGCATATTTTGAAGGAATACCAGTTATACGCAAAGCTCAGCAAGTGTGAGTTTTGGTTGGATCACCTGTCATTCTTGGGTCACATCATCTCTGGGGCAGGAGTAGCAGTAGATCCGAAGAAGGTTGAGGCCATAGAGAGTTTGCCAGTTCCTAAGACAGTAGCTTAAGTGCATAGTTTCCTGGGATTGGCAGGATACTACAGAAGGTTCGTGGCAGACTTTGCTAGTATTTCAGCACCGTTGACTCAATTAACGCGCAATGAAGCTAAGTTTGACTGGTCAGCAGAGTACCAAACATCATTTGAAGAATTAAAGAAGAGATTGATTTTAGCTCCGATTCTCACGCTTCCAGTAGGTTCTGGAGGGTTTATAGTGTATTACGAAGCGTTAGGCAAATAACTTGGGTGTGTATTGGTGCAGCATGGAAGGATGATAGCTTATGCATCGTGGCAGCTTTGAGATCACGAGAAGAATTATCCGACTCACGATTTGGAGTTGGCGGCGGTAGTATTTGCATTTAAGCTATGGAGGCACTACTTGTATGGTGATCGGGTGGAAATATTTATGGATCTCAAGAGCTTAAAGTATGTATTCACTCAGAATGACTTGAACATGAAACAGAGGAGGTGGCTAGAATTGATAAAGGACTATGATGTGGAACTTCAGTACCATCCAGACAAGACAAATGTGGTAGCAGATGCTCTTAGCAGGAGAGGTAGTACATTTATGTTGACATCGCAGCAGCACGTCTTAGAAGATCTTCGAGAAATGGGGATCGAGATAGTACTTCCGCAAGACGTAGGAGTATTGGCTAGTTTACAGATATAGTCTACCATTATAGAGAGGATTAAGGTAGCTCAGGCGGAGGATCCGAAAGTTCAGAAGCTTCGGACGGAATGTGAGTCTGGTCTCAAAAAAGAGTTAATGATTCATGAAGATTGAACTCTTAGGTTTGGAAATCTTCTCTATGTACCAAGTGGAGATATCCGGCAAGAAGTAATGACTGAGGCACACAATTTCCAGTATTCAATTCATATAGGAGGTGCCAAGATATATCAAGACATCAAGCAATATTTTCTGGTGGAACGATATGAAGAGGGATATAGCATGATTCGTTTCTCGGTATTTGGTATGCCAACAAATAAAGGCTGACTAACAAAGGCCGACAATTATTATTACATCTGCTTCTTATTCCGGAGTGGAAGTAGAAACATATTGTAAGCCCCTGATTTTTTAAAAATATTAAAATTAGGATTTTTCCCAATTTTCTGGAATTTTCTGGGAATTTTCTGTAATTAAAATCAAGCTTTTCAATTAATAAATAATTTTTAATTAGCAATAAATAATATTAAAATATCATGAAAATAACATTTTTGGGTGTAAAATGGAAAATTGGACTTAGGGTAATTTTTCTGGATTTTTCTGGGCCTCAGACATATTTTTAAATGCCTGAAAACTATTTAATTAATTATTTAATTAATTTTCTAAATTATTTACTTATTATTTATTATTTAGTATATATATATATATATATTTTTTTTTTTCCTGGCCCATTGTGCCGCGGCCCAGCCCGCTAACCAGCCCAGCCCAGCCGCCCTATCGGGTCGGGTCGGGTTCAGCCGAACCCGATCCGCCGTCAGCCGACCCGCCCGCACGACCCCGTCCCCCCCCCCCACGACGCCCCGATTCCTCCGCCGCCCTCCGCGCGCAGTGCCGCCCTCCCCGCGGCCATGTCGCCCCGCTCCGCCTTGGCCGGCTCCCCTAACCGCCTCGCCCCTCTATTTAATCCCCCGCCCCTTCGCCGTCTCCTCCACCACCCTCGCCCTAACCCTAACTCTCCGGCCACCCCTCTCCGCCTAGTTCCGCCCTGCCTCGCCGTCTGCCCAGCCACCGCCAGCGCCGCCTCCTCCCTCGGTGCACCTCCTCCCCTCCTCCGCTCCTCCTCCGGTGCCGCCGCCGACTCCAGCAACCGCAGCAGCAGCACGAGCAGCCCCCCACCGCCGCTGCCGGCCGCCCTGAGCCACCGCCGACCGCCAGCAGCTCCGTCTAGCCCCGACGAACCGTCCCCCGCCCTCGCCGACGCCTCTCCGGCCGCCCTCCGCCGCCTACGGCCGACACACGTCGAAACCCTAACCCTAGCCCTAATTTGGATTTCGTGTCGGCTACGACACGGACACGTCTCGACCCTGATTTTTGGGTCCCCTTCAGGTGCGTGTAACTTTCGCCTCGTAGCTCCGTTTCCATTTCCGCAAATTGCATTGCGAAGCCTGTATGACCCTCTCGGTGTCCGGATAAACTGTTCGGGACATCGCGTCCTGTGGTGATCGCACACCGCGATCCAAAAACAGGAAAAAATTAGACCCTGTTTCACCCCGAAACCGAGTACGTCCCGCCAAACGGGATGACTTGGTCGCGTGCGGTCTTCACAGATACGTACGCATCATCGATACGGACGTGTGAGTTTTCGTGGAAGCTGATTCGGGTGTGCGTGCACACCGAAATCAACGCGTATCCGCGGACATCGTCCTGTATCCGCCTTTTCTGTATTTCACCCTAACTTTGTGCACACTCGTCAGATCGAGACGAAACTTGCGCCATCGGACTCGTAGCGATACGCTGGTCCTGTGGGTCAAGTTTGGTTCGATTCTGAGAACGTTGACGAAATTGCGTGTCGTGGGCCCCACAGGCCCCGCTCGACGGGCGATTTTGTGTTCGGCTCATCGGAATCCAAATCTGGAAGTTCCGTTGGGTTCGTATCAGCGTTCCTGACCTGTTGACACTAAGTTTGGTGAATTTGGAGACCTTTGACCCGGACGCATTTTTCGGTGCAAAGCGGGCCCACCGGCGGACCCCGTTTTGACCCGAAACTGCCATTTTTGCCCTTGTCTCCAAATTGGACCCAAGGACAAGCGTTTCTAGCTATTTGACATCTTCTGAGAGTGATGGTAATGTCTATTTCAGCTTTTGGACTCATCTCTGGATTTTTCCCCAAGAACCCAATTAATCAGATCCAAACAACAGGCAAGTACCTGCACTTCAAGTTAATCTTTATATATTGTGATAATTAATTCCCTGCCATACATGTACCCTTGATGTTTACACCTAGTATTAGAAATACTAAATTTCATGTCTTGAATATTGGTAGTTCCTGTCTTGTTTTTCATGTCGGGTGGGAGAATACCTAGAAGGCATGTAGTTTACCCTTTCCCCTGTATTGTCTAATAGCTGTTGGTACACGACTGTCCATCAGCCGGATCTCAATTGTATTGTCTAATAGTCGTTTATGACGGCCGGATTAGCCTTATAAACCCCTACATGCCAACTATGTATTCTAAAAACAAACACAAGTTCACACAGATAGTTCTGGTCATGTTATATTTCTTGCTGGCTATTGTAGTTCATTTCCTGTTTTATTTATTTCTGTTCTCATATTCCTGTTTACAGCTAACTCTGAGATAATAATGTTCTGCTAATGCTGTTTCTCAACATGATATCCAATATTTAATTGTCATAAAATATTCAGTTTAATCTTGTTGTGCACTGTGTACTTTGCTCCTTTTCTGACTGGATCTGTTGTTTAGGCGATGATGAGAACCTTGCCCCCACCTATTATGGCCCCTATGAGGCAGCAGGTGATACAGTTGCAGAGCCAGTTCCCGCACAGGAAGCTACTCCTGCTGAGTAGTTAGCAGTAGTTATCTTAGTTTTGCTCTTTATCTTAGCAATCGGGTTTGTCCCCGATTTCATTCTGATTCCTGTACTAAAATATTTGAATCTGTTGTCACATTTATTTCAGTTACAATCTTAAGTTTCATTTCTCATTATTATCTTGCCTATGTTATTTGTGAATGAGCTAGTTAGTAAATCTGGATTTGACCTAGACAGCGTACTACCGCCGATTCTGCGGCGTAGGCTGGACGTACCCACGTACTCGTGCCCGAATTTTCGGGTGCGGGTCGTGACACGTTTTTGTGGTGGCCCATGCAGGTCAAACGACTAAATTGTTCGGTTTCAACTTAGGGACCGAACAGGCCTGCAATAAGATTGAGGATTCTAGGAAAAGCTCATTCACAGTATAGGGTCCTTATTTCAATTCTGGATATCACTTCTGATCAATTTTTTCTATCGCCCTTGATTTCCAAGTAATCTATTCTGATCTCCCTATCCCTTCATCTTTCAGAATGGTCCAGACCAGGAACACAGTAGGAGGCACATCAGAACCAGCTGAGCAGAATGTGCCCGAGACTCTTGCACTCCCGCCGCCTCCATCTGTCCCGGCAGTTACCCTAGATGGGGCACAACTGCTAGGAGTGTTCCAGGGATTGGTGGAATCCCAGAAAGAACAGACGGCACTTCTGCGGACCAGCCTCTCAGAAGCTCTTAAGTCCCAGGAGTCGCCACTCAAGAGGCCAGGGAGTGCCAAAGACTTCAAGAATCTAAGACCCCTGGAATTTTACGGAACTGAGGGCATTCTCTATGCCGATGAGTGGATAGAGAACGTCGAGAGACTCCTGAAGACTGCTCGTGTTCCTGATGATCTTAAAGTGGAGTCTGCAAGCCTACAACTGTTCGATATAGCTCGGACCTGGTTTAGAGACGAACCTCAACTATCTGCTCCTGACCTCACCTGGGAGGACTTCAAGAGACTGTTCAAGGAGAAATTCTACCCCGAAGTGGCTCGGAAAGCTCTCGAAAGTCAATTCGAGAGACTGGAACAAGGTAACCTATCTGTAGATGAGTATACTGCTGAATTTAGTAGGTTAATCCACTTTGTGGAGTACATGGTTCGTACCCCGGAGGACAGAGCCCGTAGATTCAAGAAGGGGCTATCTCCGGATATTCGCCTTGCTGTCACCACCAGCCGAGCTCGCACCTACGAGGAAATCTTGAGCGTGGCACAAGGCGTTGAGAGAGACATGGGGCATAAGCTAAAGCGAGAAAGAGATACCGAAAATACGGGACCCAACAAACGCCCTTTTCAACAACAACAGCAGAGGGCCCCGCAACAAGCTCAGCGTCCTCTCCCTCGAGCTCCAGCACCCCAACACCAGGCCCAGGGACAGAACCAACAAGCTGCTGCTTGTAACTATTATCATAGACCAGGCCATACTTGGCAAGTTTGCAGAAAGAGGCTAGGTGTTTGTCCACTTTGTGGCTCAGCAGCACATCAAGTGAGGGACTGTCCCGCTGCTCAAGGACGCGGACAGGCTTACGTAATGACCGTGGAGAACGCGCAAACTCTGGAAGCAGCTAATGCGCGTAAGTGATTCGTAGATATCTTTTCTAGTATTGTTTTTGTGCCTATTGGTTCGTGACCTCAGCCCCAACCTAGTAAATTTTGAACTTGCTAAATACCTGGTATGCTTTTAATTTGATAACTATTTTAGAGGATTTTGCTATTGTGCTTATTTTGTGTCATTTTGTGAACTTCAATAATTTGTACCTCCTTTTCATCATCATCTAGCGTACTTAATTTTGCTGAACTTGACTTATGCTGCTATTTTATAGCCTAGTTTTGCAAGCTTACCCTTTATCGGGCTTGTTCATGACACATGTATTATTGAGGCCTGATCAACCCCACTAATACAAGTGTCTACTCAGAATCAGTGTACTACGGTCTGATCAACCTTAGTGCATTTTGATTCGCACTTCGCATGACTACTTATGTGGATTGAGGTATAGTCGACTAGTCTACTTGCCCCCTAAATACGTCCGAGCATATCGTTTCAGCATTACCAGAATAGAACCTCGATCCTTAACCGCCTGACAATTCCCATTAGAATTCCTGAAAAATGCCTTGATCCCTATACCTCTGTTCTACCACCTCGCCCTTAAACTCTTTATTATTGATCCTCGTCTCGGGAAGACAAAGACCTGTGGTTGGTATAAGATGATTTGTAGTGCTAGACATACCCCTCAGACCGGACGAATTGATGATAACCCTTTATGACTAAGACAAGACCCTATGTGCTGTGTTTTGTGTTGCAGACTTAAGATTCAATACCATGATTTATTAAGTTGAGACCTAGCCTCACTAGTTGTACAGTCTTAGAGGATATGGGTAAAATTCTAAGTTGGGTAGCGACCGCAATGTTCACCTGAGAGAAACCCGCTGGACTGTAATCAAGTGAGTTTGGACAGAGAGAACTCTGCCATAATTTAAATTTCGAGGACGAAATTATATAAGTTGGGTAGATTGTAAGCCCCTGATTTTTTAAAAATATTAAAATTAGGATTTTTTCCAATTTTCTGGAATTTTCTGGGAATTTTCTGTAATTAAAATCAAGCTTTTCAATTATAAATGATTTTTAATTAGCAATAAATAATATTAAAATATCATGAAAATAACATTTTTGGGTGTAAAATGGAAAATTGAACTTAGGGTAATTTTTCTGGATTTTTCTGGGCCTCAGACATATTTTTAAATGCCTGAAAACTATTTAATTAATTATTTAATTAATTTTCTAAATTATTTACTTATTATTTATTATTTAGTATTTATTATTTTTTTTATTTTATTTTTTTTATTTTTTCCTGGCCCATTGGGCCGCAGCCCAGCCCGCTAACCAGCCCAGCCCAGCCGCCTTATCTGGTCGGGTCGGGTTCAGCCGAACCCGACCCGCCGTCAGCCGACCCGCCCGCACGACCCCGTCCCCCCCCACGACGCCCCGATTCCTCCGCCGCCATCCGCGGGCAGCGCCGCCCTCCGCGCGCTGCGCCGCTCCCCGCGGCCACGTCGCCCCGCTCCGCCTTGGCCGGCTCCCCTAACCGCCTCGCCCCTCTATTTAATCCCCCGCCCCTTCGCCGTCTCCTCCACCACCCTCGCCCTAACCCTAACTCTCCGGCCACCCCTCTCCGCCTAGCTCCGCCCTGCCTCGCCGTCTGCCCAGCCACCGCCAGCGCCGCCTCCTCCCTCGGCGCACCTCCTCCCCTCCTCCGCTCCTCCTCCGGCGCCGCCGCCGACTCCAGCAACCGCAGCAGCAGCACGAGCAGCCCCCCACCGCCGCTGCCGGCCGCCCTGAGCCACCGCCGACCGCCAGCAGCTCCGCCTAGCCCCGGCGAACCGTCCCCCGCCCTCGCCGACGCCTCTCCGGCCGCCCTCCGCCGCCTACGGCCGACACACGTCGAAACCCTAACCCTAGCCCTAATTTGGATTTCGTGTCGGACACGACACGGACACGTCTCGACCCTGATTTTTGGGTCCCCTTCAGGTACGTGTAACTTTCGCCTCGTAGCTCCGTTTCCATTTCCGCAAATTACGTTGCGAAGCCTGTATGACCCTCTCGGTGTCCGGACAAACTGTTCGGGACATCGCGTCCTGTGGTGATCGCACACCGCGATCCAAAAATAGGAAAAAACCAGACCCTGTTTCACCCCGGAACCGAGTACGTTCCGCCAAACGGGACGACTTGGTCGCGTGCGGTCTTCACAGATACGTACGCATCATCGATACGGACGTGTGAGTTTTCGTGAAAGCTGATTCGGGTGTGCGTGCACACCGGAATCAACGCGTATCCGCGGATATCGCCCCGTATCCGCCTTTTCTGCATTTCACCCTAACTTCGTGCACACTCGTCAGATCGAGACAAAACTTGCGCCATCGGACTCGTAGCGATACGCTGGTCCTGTGGGTCAAGTTTGGTTCGATTCTGAGAACGTTGACGAAATCGCGTGTCGTGGGCCCCACAGGCCCCGCTCGACGGGCGATTTTGTGTTCGGCTCATCGGAATCCAAATCTGGAAGTTCCGTTGGGTTCGTATCAGCGTTCCTGACCTGTTGACACTAAGTTTGGTGAATTTGGAGACCTTTGACCCGGACGCATTTTTCGGTGCAAAGCGGGCCCACCGGCGGACCCCGTTTTGACCTGAAACTGCCGTTTTTGCCCTTGTCTCCAAATTGGACCCAAGGACAAGCGTTTTTAGCTATTTGACATCTTCTGAGAGTGATGGTAATGTCTATTTCAGCTTTTGGACTCATCTCTGGATTTTTCTCCAAGAACCCAATTAATCAGATCCAAACAACAGGCAAGTACCTGCACTTCAAGTTAATCTTTATATATTGTGACAATTAATTCTCTGCCATACATGTACCCTTGATGTTTACACCTAGTGTTAGAAATACTGAATTTCATGTCTTGAATATTGGTAGTTCCTGTCTTGTTTTTCATGTCGGGTGGAAGAATACCTAGAAGGCATGTAGTTTACCCTTTCCCCTGTATTGTCTAATAGCTGTTGGTACACGACTGTCCATCAGCCAAATCTCGATTGTATTGTCTAATAGCCGTTTATGACGGCCGGATTAGCCTTATAAACCCCTACATGCCAACTATGTATTCTAAAAAAAAACACAAGTTCACACAGATAGTTCTGGTCATGTTATATTTCTTGCTGGCTATTGTAGTTCATTTCCTGTTTCATTTATTTCTGTTCTCATATTCCTGTTTACAGCTAACTCTGAGATAATAATGTTCTGCTAATGCTGTTTCTCAACATGATATCCAATATTTAATTGTCATAAAATATTCAGTTTAATCTTGTTGTGCACTGTGTACTTTGCTCCTTTCCTGACTGGATCTGTTGTTTAGGCGATGATGAGAACCTTGCCCCCACCTATTATGGCCCCTATGAGGCAGCAGGTGATACAGTTGCAGAGCCAGTTCCCGCACAGGAAGCTACTCCTGCTGAGTAATTAGCAGTAGTTATCTTAGTTTTGCTCTTTATCTTAGCAATCGGGTTTGTCCCCGATTTCATTCTGATTTCTGTACTAAAATATTTGAATCTGTTGTCACATTTATTTCAGTTGCAATCTTAAGTTTCATTTCTCATTATTATCTTGCCTATGTTATTTGTGAATGAGCTAGTTAGTAAATCTGGATTTGACCTAGACAGCGTACTACCGCCGATTCTACGGCGTAGGCTGGACGTACCCACGCACTCGTGCCCGAATTTTTGGATGCGGGTCGTGACACATATCACGATGGACTTTGTGACTGGTTTACCTAGATTCCCGGCTGATCGTGATACAGTTTGGGTAATAGTAGATCGTCTTACAAAAATTGCTCACTTTCTTCCTTTTCGAGTAGGCGAAGATGTACATACGGAGATAGTAAGACAACACGGTGTCCCAGTGAGTATCATATCAGATCGAGATACTCGGTTCACTTCACATTTTTAGAAGAGTTTACACCAGAGTTTGGGCACCAAGTTGAGATTCAGTACCGCTTACCATCCACAAACAGACGGGCAATAAGAGAGAACCATTCAGACTTTCGAAGATATGTTACGAGCTTGTACTTTAGATTTTGGAGGGTCTTGGAAAGATTACCTTCATCTTATTGAGTTCTCATACAATAACAGTTATCAAGCAAGTATCCATATGGCACCATTCGAAGCATTATTTAGGAGAAGGTGCAGATCACCATTGGAATAAGATGATATAGGTGAGCGAAAGATGTTAGGCCCAGATATGATCACACAGACAGTAGAGGTTGTCATACAAATCAGATAGCGACTTCGGGTTGTGCAAGATAGGCATCGACATTGGACAGATCAACATCGTAGGCCTTTAGAGTTTTCTGTCGGCGACCACATATTCTTGCGAATTTTTCCAACTCGTGGAGTTATTAGTTTCGCGTTTTGTGGGAAGCTTAGTCCGTGATACATCGGTCCGTTTGATATTCTCGAGCGGGTGGGCAATGTTGCTTATCATCTTTTCCTTTCTCCTTCGCTACGTGAGGTGCACGGTATATTTTATATTTCTCAATTGCGTAGGTATGTCCCAGATCTGAGCCATATCCTCGACCATTTCGAGCTAGTCGTTGGTACCAACTTGTCTTACGAGGAGCAATCAGTATCCATTTTGGACTGAAGGAAAAAGATGCTCAAGAATCGGACTATCCATCTTGTCCGGGTTGCCTGGGGTCATCACCCTTTGGAAGAGTCGACGTGGGAGCACGAGGACAATATCCGGTCTCGGTATCCGCACATGTTCGACACGAAAGGTATATTCGTTATTATGCCTCCCATATCTCGAATCTCGTGATTCGTTTACCCATGCTATGTGATATTGCTTCTTTTCTTTATATGTCTGAATTTGATTGCATGTGTATATGAGCTTGTAGTTAGCGTAGTGCTTATTCTGATTCCTCTAGCTAGTCTTGGGTTTGAATTTCGAGGACGAAATTTTTTTAAGGTGGGTAGAGATGTCACTCCCCGTTCCCTAAATATATATTTTGGGATATATTTATTTCTTGCTTGTATTTATTTACGACTTAGAGTATTTCTTTCTTACATGATAATTAGGTTGCATGCATGGAGACTAGACCCATTCTTTGGGTTGGTTCATTCATGAGTTGAACCCATAGTCTAAACCTCAAATCCTAATAATAAAACCCAACATCTTTCTCCCTCTTCCCTCATTCTCTCTATTTCCTCTTCTTCTTTCATTTAGGCAAGTACACCTTACACCATATGGAGAAGTCTTTTGATTCTCGATTATTGCTTTTTTTCTTGCATTTTATTAATCTATTATGTGCTCATGGTGATTCTAAACACTTTTAGTACTTGGAGTTTTCGATTTTGATGGGTGGATTTGTGTTGATCTACTTTTCTAACTTAGGGTTTCATGGGTTCCTTAAGTTTTTATGCTTTTGATCTACTAAAACATAGTATTTTTGAAAAAAAAATAGTTTTTTGTATGGATGGAGCACTTCATTTCGAGTATTTTAGCTTTTGGTTCACTAAATTCGGAGTTAAAATAAAGTTTTTATGAAGAAAATAATTTTTGGTTTTGGAACTTTCACCATGGCTGAACCTACTGTTTGGGACGATGAAGATTTCATGCGGCCAGCACCCTATGTGGCAGAGAGTGCTATGCGGCATGCGAATGCTATGCGGCCTGAACTCCTTGCCGCATACCAGCATGCGTCCATCTCTTTGGGACGTATGACTGGCTAATACTCATGTGTTCTGAAGGGACTCATTGTGTTTATTCGCTGAACGAATGAGAAATACTCTAAGTCCAAGAGACACCTATGCGGCATGATAGACCATGCGGCAAGATAAGCTATGCGGCTGAGTCTCTTTTGGACGCATAACTCTATTTTGCCTATGCACGAAATTCTATAATTTTGTCCTTTCATCTGACACACTTTATGGCTTATCACATCAGTCACATCAGTCACTTTTCTTACACGTATTTATTACCCATCATTTCTGTACTTAAATCGAAGAGTAAACTTTGACTTACCTATGCGACAACTGATCCTATACGGCAATGTCTCAAATGCAGCAACTGATCCTATGCGGCCTAGACCTATACGGCAACTGATTCTATGCGACAGCTGATCCCATGCGGCCTTGATCCTTATGTGCGCATGAGGCCCCTTGCACACATTTTATTAGACTGGTTTTGTTTGAATGTTCCTTTTGACTTTATGGTTTGTATGTGTGACTTTGATGACCACAAGAGTATTAGATAACCCGACCACTTGTATCCGTGATGATACACTTACTACGTGCTATGTGTTCCTACGTGCTAAGTGTTCCTACGCGATTATATTACATGTTTACACTATGGTGTACCTATGAGCTACGTGATATGTGATATGCCTTAATCTCCAGCATGGACATAAGGGTTAGTCAATGACCAAGCATGGCTAGGATCCGCTGATTATTGCATCACACTGGGGTGAATCCAAATTGAACTATCAAGTGACAAATTGGATTCATATCTAGCGTGCGTATTATGGTACGTCATATAAGGGGAGTAACAAGTGAACACGCCATGTGATTCCAACTAACCGTATGGTTAACTAGGCAACTAAAACTTGTAGAGCATTGGGAGGTAATAGAATCTTGAGATCATGCCTAACTAGCCACCTTCAGTCATCTGAATTGGGGTATGTATGCTAGTCCTCATGGATATTGTTTAAGTTCTCATTAGTGGATGACAATATCTGACTATTATACTATACTATGTGTTCTATGCAATTTTAGCACGGTGGCCTTACGAGGGACCGGTGCGCAATACTGCATGCTATGCAGTATTTTATGGCTCGACTAACCCTGCTAGTACCTGATTCGATCTGAGAATTCCTATATAAAAAATATCCCTGGGATAACTCGGACTCCATCTAGTAAGCCGTATAAATGATTGGCCGATTATGTAACTGAGCTTGTTTGTGTATTGTATCTGCTATCAAATAGTCTAGGGACATGGACTATCATGGTGCGATGGTCTAACCCTTGTCCTTGTTTGGTTGTAGGGTTAGTTTATTGTGGCATGATAGGATATGAACCAAAACTATGAGACATAACTATATATATATATATATATATATATATTATAGCTGGTTTTATTTCTTTATTCGTACTTTCTTTGTGGTTCTTGTTATTTGGGGTCTAACCCCACTGGTTTTGCATAGCTAGTTTTAGAGCCAGCACCCGAGGATCAAGCGTACTTTTTTTGAATAATGGCACGCACCAGGCAGATGGCCGTTGAAGGAAACGAGTGGGTTTCTTCTCGCCTACTCGTTATTGCACACTTTACTTATTTTGGGCGTTTAGCCACCGACACTTGTTAGCCGTAAAATCTGGACATTTAGTTTTCTTTACATGATTATAATTAATCAGACTGTAGTTGATCATGGTCATGTACTTTTGATACTCTGCCAGCTTTCTTATTTTATACAGCTGGTTTCCAGGATATCGTGACGGGACATTTGGGGCGCCTTACGTCCTTATCATATATATTCTATGTTTATTGTTCTTAATTTACTAATTAAGACAATAGATGTGCTATGTAACCCTAAGTGACTTGCTTGTAGTATGCACTCCCTTGTCTAGTTACAACCGTGACCGCCGTACGATGTTTTATACCTTGTACGGGGAAGCTGGCCATGTCCTTCTCCGTATTTCGTTACTGGGGTGTCACGCCCCGCTTCCCATAATACAGCAAGCTGGGTACGTAACATCATCCCCAGGCTACGCACCATACGAATACCTCTATACCCGTATTTGCGATTGTCACCCGTAAGGTTTTAGGATAGGATTATAACATGTCACAAAGCGCATAATATAATAAATAGTAAATTGATTACATGATATTCAAACCTATAAATAGAAAATTTACTATTCAACCCGATTATAACTATTAACCCAATATGTATAATAATACAATTATACCTTTAATAAATAATGAGAACAAATCTGGTTTTAGTAGATTGCCTGAAATAGTAGCATCACAAGCTTGCTCTCCAACTGTTCTTTAATACTTGATATCAGCTTCTTTGGAATTTGCTACAAAACTAGTGAACAATACTAGGTCGTCAAAATGACATGCAAGCACTCAGTCAAATACAGAAGTAAAATAAAATAAATCAAGAATCTGAGAAAAAATAAGATTCTCGGAATTCCAAAGTAAAGGAACTGAATAATTCAAAATGATTAATGCGTTAACTTAAAATACGATTCTGACTAGATTTTATTCTAGTGAATTCCTCGGTGTTCGTCTTATACTTATGTCATAATAAGTCATACTCATAATTATTACAATTATAATTACAATCACAGTCATAATTAAAATTACTAAGCATAATGCATCAACAAAACAGCAGTTTACCGTATAACATCTGACATCTATCAATATGTGCATTGTCAACTGAATTTCGTAAACTGTCATCAGTACAGTAGTCCACCCCTATACCAAACAAGGATAAGAGAATGAATCACGGCACCGGAACATCTTACGTACCAGCTGACTAACAAACAGTACAACCTAGCTAAGAAATCAACAATCAATCGCAAGCATAAACACAAACAAGTTTCCTAAATGATGATGATTCAATTTGGAGAACACATCTTGATTACATGCATCCTATTTTTTCAGCAATAATCCCGTGACCAGGGATCAGGTTGTGTCTCGGTGGCACGGTGCTTAGGAATCTGGCCCCTCCCGCGCAAAGAGTAAAACTTGTAACTTTAAAACTCTTAAATTCTTGTTTTAATACAAGAATTTTTGGAATCCGAAATATCTCTTGGTGAGTTAAGCCTCACCCCCAATATCGTATGGCCTTACGATGCAAAAAACTCTACTGATCAGTTTTTGTTGGTTTATTATATTACAGAAATTTTGGGTGTGATGCAGTTGTTCTCTCTCGTCCAATGCACTAACCTAAAGCTACAAACAATCCTATTATATTATCTTGTATTATATTTCTGCTGGGTACAAGTATGAATCTGAATCTCGATTCATGTATGCCATGTATAACGAGTATAATTCAATATTTTCCCACTTTTCACAAGGATCAAATTATCATACTAGCATCAGGATTTCAATACTTGTCCTTTCTTTGAAGGAATCAAAATAGAAACACTAGATTCAAACTATATTCCCTTTCCAATTAAAACATATAATATCATAATCTCAATATCCCGTTCTCATTTTAAAATGAGGATGTAACAAAATACAGGATATTATTTGAATTAAATAATTAAATTTTCCTCCAGCAGAAATACAGAATAATACAAAATTGAGTTTCGCTTGCGTGACTCGTGTCAGTGTCCTACGCATCCTAGACTCCAACTAATCGTCCCCTAAGTATTATTTATTTAAGGTTTGTCGAGAGCCCATCGCTACCTAAGATATAGTAGCCTATAAGTTAGGAACTAATATAAGCATTAACTTCTAGATATCGAAATTTGGTTATTTTTCGAAATTCTTGAAAATTTTGGCAGATTCTTTTTTTGTATTTCAGGCTCCAGGAATTGAACATTTTATATATATAAGACCCGGATCAACCCTCCGTAGCATTCCCTGGGTACATCAACCCCTTCGGTGGAACAACTCAACACCGAAACACACACAGTAATATCAATTTGTAAATCAAAAGTCAGACAAAGATTTTCTTGGAAGAGGAATTTTAAATAAACATGGTAAATAAAAAAAATTGAATCAAAGGAAAGGGATGGGAGAGGGCTTGCCTTGGAAGAGAAATTTGGGATTTGGAAATTGGGACTTAGGGCTTGGATTTGGAAGTTCTTTCTTCTTCTCCAACTTCTTCTTCATCAAGCTTCTTCTTCTTCTTCTTGAAGAAAAAGGGGATTAGGGTTTTGGATTTGGTTTGATGAAGATGATGATGTTGATGATGAAGATTGTGAGCGTGATGGAGGTGGTGGTGGTGGTGGAGGTTGCGGCCGGGGAGGGGACGCCGGCGATGAGGGGACGCCGGCCTGCCGGAGCAGCCGTCGGTTGCGGCGCGTGTGGGGCCTGGGCGCGGGTTTGGTGCACATGAGAAGCTGGGAGAGGGAGGAGAGATGGTAAGCTGCTGGTGATGTTGATGGTGGTGTTGGTAGTGTTGGAGGTGGTGTTGGTTTAGTTGAAAAATGAGGAGAAGAAGTAGTATGATGAAGAAGAAATTAAATGAAGATGAAGAATTGGGTGGAGAAGAGGACCGGTTGTACACAGCAAGGGATATGGAGATGGAATTATTAGAGTCCCTCTCTTTATTATCAAAATAAAACTTGTCAACTTCTTGATTACTAAAATGAGTGAATTGCCCAAAGTATCCCCTTCTTTACATGCATAAGGACACCTCTCTAATTTCTTCATACTAGATGACACATGCATTGCTTATGTGTCCATGAATTTATGCAATTTGCAAAAATATTCCAAGGACCAAAGTGCAAATTTTTAGAATATTTATTATGAATATATATAAAGTCATGAATATGAATTATAAGAAATTATAGAAATATAAAAAGGTTTATTATAATCATAAAATAATGGAGAAAATTTGTATTCTAAGAAATGGTTATGACATGGGGCGTGACAATGGACATAAGGATTATTCTCATATCCCTCCATTTTCATATATTCACTAAGACAGTTGTACCATATCCTTTCGGGTTGTTTCAAACCGTACAATAAACATCTTAGCTTTATGGAATGCATGTTCTTAGCTTTTGAGCTGGGTAGGTTAAATCCATCTGGAATTTTCATATAGATATCGCTATCTAAATCACCATATAGATAGGCTGTTACGACGTCCATAAGTCTCATGTCCAGCATGTTCTCAACTGTCAAACTTATCAAATAACGGAACGTTGTTGCATCAATTACGGGAGAATACGTCTCCTCGTAATCAATTTCGGGTCTCTGAGAAAACTCTTGTGCCACTAATTGTACCTTAAATCGAGCTATTTTATTCATTTTATTTCGCTTTCTTACAACACCCACTTGTAACCTACCGGTCTGACATCTTTTGGTGTTGTACTATAGGTCCGAACACTCCACGTTTATTAAGGAAATCTAATTCTGCTTGAATAACATCTTTTTATTTTGGCCAATCTTTTTTTTGTCGACATTCATCGATGCTACGTGGTTCAGTGTCACCAATGTCCTTAGATATTTTAGTAGCTACTGAGAATGAGAATATCTCATCTATTTTCATATCTTTATGATCTCATACCTCTCTTGTATATGTATAAAACATAGAGATCTATTTTCTTTCAGGTACCTGAGCCTCCTCTTGGGCTTGTGTCTTTTCTAAGACAATGACCTCTTCTAGGTTTTCAGAGGGTATGGATCTGTCATTCATAACCTCTTTTTGAGCATTATGTGTAACCTCATTAAGAGCATTACTTGGGCATTTTTTCTTTCAAGGGACTAAGTCCTTCAAACCTATAGGTCTACCACGCTTCTGGCGTGCAACAGATTCAGTAGCCACTATGCTATTTTTTCCTACGTGGATATCAATTCGAGCTGGTGCATTTGCAGCGGGCACATGTGATTTAATCACTTTAGCTACATCAGTAAATACATCTGGCATTTGATTTGTAATCTCCTGTAGATGCAATATCCTTCGTACCTCAGTTTCACATTGATTAGTACAAGGTTCTAGATGAGACAGAGTGGGATTATTCCATGATAATTTATGTCATTTATTTGTGGCAAGTGGTTCTGTAAGAACATTCTTTTCTTTCTTATCTTTCCCTAACGGCGGAAATTTAGTCTCATCAAAATGGCAGTCTGTGAATCTAGAAGTAAAAAATATTATCAGTTAAAGGTTCCAAATATCTAATGATTTAGGGCGAATCAAAATCAATATAAATTCCTAAACGGCGCTGAGGTCCCTTTTTAGAGCACTGAGGAGGGGGAATATGAACATAAACAGCACAACCAAATTTACGCAAATGAGAGATGTTAGGTTTATGGCCTATCACAAGTTATGATGGTGAAAATTCATGATATAAAGTTGGCCTAACAATGATCAATTTAGTAGCATGTAATATGGCATGTCCCCAAGCTGAAACGGGTAAGTTTGATTGTATGAGTAAAGGCCTTGTTATGTGATGAAAACGCTTAATCAAGGGCTCTGCTAAACCATTTTGGGTATGAACATGATGGACATAATATTCAACTTATATTCCTACGGAAGCACAATAATCATCAAAAGTATGAAAAGTGAACTCAACTGCATTATCAAGTCGAATTGTTCTAATATGTTGGTCAGAAAAATGAGTCTTAAGCTTAATCAACTGAGAAAGTAGCTTGGAGAAGACAAAATTTCTAGATGAAAGTAAGAAAAAATTTGACCATCGACTAGAAGCATCTATTAGAACCATAAAATATCTAAAAGGTCCGCTAGCAGGATCAATTGGTCCATAAATATCACCTTGTATTCTCTGAAGGAATGGTGGTGATTCAGAAACTATTTTGAGAAGTGAAGGTCTTGTGATGAGTTTACCATGTGAACAAGCTACACACAAATGTTCAGTAGGAAAGGAAAGACTTTGGTATGATAAATTATGTCCATTGGTATTGTTGATGACCTTTCTCAACATAGTCGATCCTGGATGACCCAATCTGTTATGCCAAAGGATTAGATTCCTTAGATCCTTTAGCATTTTGCTAGTGATGGGGTGAGATTCTACTACCCTCAGAGTAGTTTGATATAGCCCCGAGGAGATTAACTTGCACTTTTCTAATGTGAGCTTATTGCTCCCAACATTAGGGGTGATACAAAGATACTCTTTGTTATCATCATTGATGGTTTCAACATGAAACTCGTTCATTCGAATATCTATAAAGCTGAGTAGATTTTTATTAGATCTACTAGAGAATAATGTATTTCGAATGACTAAGTGTGTTCCATTTGGCAACACAACATCGGCCTTACCATAACCTTCTATAATCTGCACGGGTACAGCAATGGTGGTCACCTTGGCAGTATTTGAGGCATATATTGTGAAAAACTTCCTAGTTTTTAATATAGTGTGAGTTGTTGCACTATCTATCAAGCATATACCATCATTATTTTCTATACCTTTCAAAAACAAAAATTAATAATATATTAATATGCTATTAAATGGTTAAATTTGGCATATTGTCAATTATTATAACTTGATCTAAATCTAAATAAAACTGCTTCAAAGAAAATAAACTACCTAGACTATTGATAATATAATGACAAATTTATTCGTGGAAAGTAAATAAACTCAGATAAGCATACAATAACTATTCATTGACTTCGCCTATCATGGCGTTGAACTTGTCTTCCGAAATTGCCTTTCCATCCTTATCTTGGAAGAAATCATTAAAATCCATGTGTATTGTACCCTCCATGAGATTAGTCTCCACACCTTTTGAGGCTTCATACTCGTCAATTTTTTTTGTGAGGTGCGATAATTTCGCATCCAATAACCATCTCTTCCACAACGTTTGTAAATATTAGTTGGGGTAGCTGGATTAAGAATTTGGGCATTGTTTCTTCGAGGATTAAATTTCTTATTTTTGAACTGTGTATCGTACCTTGGACCCGGATTGTAACCATTTATTTGGCTTCCACGGAGTCCATGCCACACCCTAGTCCCAAAATACATAGGACCAGGAATACGCGATACGCCAACTACGTATTCGACCAGACTCTGGTCTGACTCGAATACTTATAAGCTGTATAATAAAGGGTACTATCTAAAAATCCTGTAAATGTAAACATCTATGTCTCAATCCATAATGAACAGAAATATACAAGAAAGAGCTACATGTACTAAAGTCGGCCGTCCAATAACACACAAAACTCGAATAGACTCGAGAAGAAATAAGTCCACTAAAACTAGGCTACAACAACAGATGAATAATCAATATGAATAAAGTAACCATAATGCCGGTAGAAATAATATGAGTACCTGGTACCAATGCCCGCAAGACAAGCAACTCCATCGGCAACTCCAAATGCTCCGTAATCGTCTATGCTGCAAAACTGGCAGGGGACCAGGTCCTTAGAGGGACGTAACAAGGTGCAAAAATACAGCATGCCAAAGTACAACAGAAAGTACAAGTGCAACGACGGTGTAATCTAGCATAACTACCTAAGTAAGACATAATTTGAAGACAATGTTCGACGCGTGGGCTGTCCAAAATAAAACCGTAGCTCCGAACACAGAGACACACGGGGCGTACCGTAGCTCCGAGCACAGAGTCACACGGGTGATACTACTACTCCGGATACAGGAACACTATATAATCTGGACATAACGTATATAAGCGCGTGCAGAGGAGCCCAAACGTCTAGTAAATGTCTTTTCCATCCCAAGCGGTCAACGATGGTGCGCTGAACCTGAACCTCTATCTAGCAGTCTCGTCATACTGGAGTAACTATCAATCAACGCGACCCTTAGGTCATCCCAGGTTTCGGTCATGATGTCAGTATCAGGATAGAGGAAATCTGGCACGATGATAGTATCTGAATGTGTCCTAGGGTTATGAGGTACACAGGTACGTACATCAAGGTATTACGAACTATCTATCACTCATTACGACGAACGTCTGCACCCGGTTGTGATCCGGACGCGAAGTAACGATTCTAAGCAAACACGCGCACAATGCATAAAATAAAGCAATAAATATCTGGTAACTGAAATACAGGGTGGCAAGGTACACTTGTCTGCATCCGGCTGCTGATGACGGGGATCCGGTACAACGTCAAAATTTGCGGGTCCCGTAGTACCTGAAGACGAGACACAAGCTCAATCAATAACTATCACGAGACTGAAATAAGAAGTGACACACGTCTAATCATATGTTCAACCTTAGTTACAAGTCACATGGACACGAAGCTAGAGGGTTGACCAAGGTTGACTCGGGGTATGTTACATCTAATCAAATTAATCATCTGTACAATATCATCAATCCAAGCCTCAATCTTACTATATTCATTACGATATTCAGTTAATCAAACCCTGATCAAATCCTCAGTTTTACCTCAGTGTTCACAGACGTTAACATGCACATTGACGTCTCAAGCTCAAATAAATAATTAATATTCTCTGTCCTCAATCACGGTCTCATAATTTGATATTATACCTATTTCACGATCGAGCACATGTTCCCAATGTCCATCAACATTTTAATATCATATTATATTCAGCAATAGTTTAAAACAGCTCAATTATTAATAACCCATATGCGTATAATAAATAGGATAACACCCTACTGTCTCGTATGGCACTCAAAAACCCAACCTCCAAATATTGCACATTTCCAATTTTAACCCTCATATGTATATATTCCATGTCCTTAATTAATTTGTATTTAAACCATAATTATTCAACTTAGCAATCTACCATCACTTGCATATAATAACACTAAAATCTCTACTCAGCATTTAACCATTAATTTCTATATTATACTTACGAAATAAACCCTAAAATCTCATATGCAAATATAACCTCAAAATCTTAATGCATATATGTAACCCTTAACTAAACCCATTTCCTTCTCAAACCCCAAACTTAATGTAGCATACATGAACCCTAAACTAAGTAACTAAGTTACATGAAACCCAAAGACAATATATGAAACTACACTACAAGGAGAGGGGGAGGAGTTCACCTTGGTGGCGTGTGGTGGCCGTCTCTGGCCGGAGGTAGAGGGAGGCTCGAGGTGGCGATGGACGTGGCGACAAAGATTCTGATGAACACATGAATCAATTCTCAAAGGAAAAACCATGGAAACCTCTCCAATTTACAAGTTTTTGGCATTCATCGTGGGCTTATATACATGGCTTTTCATGGTGAGCATTTTCACCAGTCTACACCAGTGACACTAGTAACAATGATCATGGAGACAATGAGAGAAGAGGTGGTAGTAGTACTGGTGGTGGTGGTCGGAGTGGAGGGAGGTCGGGTGAGGTGATGGCGGTGGTGCGGGTGATATCGACCGGGGTTGCAGTCGGAGAAGAAGGTCGAGGGGAGGCCAGTGATGGAGGCGGTGGCGTACAGCAGTTGGAGAAGGTTGGCCAGAGTCGGGCTCGTGGCAGCGGGGCATGGGCAATACTGGAGGGAGGCAGGCAGCAGCTGCTCGTCGGGGTTGGTGGTCAAGGTACAGCGGGAACGGGGGGGTTCGGCCATGGAGGTACAGTGGACGCGGGGTGGCCGGCTCGTGGGTGGCCGTGGGTGTGTGGAGGTGGTGGTAATGGCGGATGTGGTGGGCTTGGCAGCCGTCAGAGTTGGCTCATGGCAGCGCTGGTGGCCGGAGGGGGAAGCTCGGCCGGGTAGTGGTGCTTCTTTAAGGAAGAAGAAGAAGAAGGAAGAAAGAAGGAGAAGAAGAAAGGAAGAAGAAGAAGGAATTGATCGGCTTAAATTTTGAGGAGGGAGGAGAGAGAGAGGGGGTGGGGTTTTCTAAGTTTGTGGATTAGGGCCTGCTTGGGAAAGAGTGTGGGAAGAGACTTTTTATAGGGAGTTGTGTGGGGGTTGTGTGGTGTGGATGAGCCCAATTCAAATGGATGGTGAGGATTTGACATGAAGAATTTTCATTCATGGGAGGGGGTGTTTGTAGGAGCATGAAATACGCTGGGGAATTGTCCACGTATTTTACAGTCAAAACCCCCAACATGCATGAAGTCCCTCTCTGTGTAAAACAGAGCTTCAAGGTTGTTTGGCATAAAATAGGGCCTCAGACCTCTCTGCGTAAAACAGAGCTTCAAGGTTGTTTGGCGTAAAATAGGGCCTCAGACCTCTCTGCGTAAAACAAAACTTCAAGGCTGTTTGGCGTAAAATAGGGCTTCAGAGCTGTCCGCGTAAAACAGAACTTCAAGGCTGTTTGGCGTAAAATAGGGCTTCAGAGTTGTCCGCGTAAAGCAAAGCTGCAAGGCTATTCTGCGTAAAAGGTTGCTATACCTTCCTGCGTAAAGTTTAAAATACGTTATTTTTAATGCATCGTAAAGTTGTGCGAGGAACCCTTCGTATTCCTCGGATAAATTTGTCAGTCAAATCAGTGAACCTGACATCTGACAAAAGTACTGTACGGTTGTGATGATAATTTTTGCACTGAGACCCAGGTTGTCATTTTGTGACATATTTCTTGATACAAGTCATTTTTACGCATGCAAAAGAAGAAAAATGGGGTCTTCAGAATATGCTGCCTATTCTACATTGATAGAAATGAGTTTTTACGCTCAAGATAAGATAAAATCAGACACCACGTCAAAAGCTGTTTCTTATACAGAGCTCGAAGCATATCTCTGCATCTAATGCATGAGATTGAGGCATATCTCTGCATTTATGCACGAGATTTTGTTCTATGTTCAAAATTTGTCATGACTGGGAAAGCTAAGACTGAGACTAATACGCTCACATCACCATCCTTGCATTTTACGCCAACCAGGTTATTTTCAACTATAGGAGTACGTCGTATGCTATCTCCTCGAAATACGCCAACTCGGCTATATTTGCAAAGGTACGTGGATAAGACTATTTAGCCCAGAATACGCTCAAGCCCTCAGTTATGAAGGATAATTGGCTACTTTACGCTGGTTATCTATTATTCATGAATCATCAAGCTTTACGCAAGTAGCAGTTACCTACGTGGCTTGCATACCATGATCTTCGAGAAGAAGTTATACGCGTTACCTTATAAAGGAATACGTGTCATACGCAGATTCAGAAGATCATTTGAACGTGGGTAGCAGTTGTCATAACCGCAGCGTAAAGGAAGCAAATCTTTTTCACAGTTTGGCCTTTTACGCCAACAAGACAGTCATTTGCTTTTACGCCAACCAGGTAGTTACCTACGTGGCTTGCATGCCATGATCTTCGAAAAGCAGTTATATGCGTTACCTTATAAAGGGATACGTGTCATACGCAGATTCAGAAGATTATTTGAACGTGGGTAGCAGTTATTATAACCGCAGCGTAAAGGAGTCAATCTTCTTCACAGTTTGGCCTTTTACGCCAACGAGATAGTTATTTGACTTTTACGCCAACCAGGCAGTTATTGGATTGATCTCTATAAATAGAGACTCCTAGTCGGACCAAAAAGAGGCAAGCACAAGCACAGACAGGACAAGGCAGAGAGACAGACACGCACAGAGACCAAGGAGACAAAGGTGTTTTGGCTGACAACTTTGGCAACAGAAATTCGACCCTACTTGCAACTTTTCTTTGACCGGCTTTTGCCTTAAGTTCAGAGAAAGTTTGAAGCTTCTTCTACAGCACTTCTTCATCATCGTGTATTCCAAGGAACAAAGTGATCGACCACAGATCAGACTTCCATAGCAATACTCCCAGAATCATTTTTATGGTACTTAACATCCTCGTATAGAATTAATTATACTTTTCTCTTTTCTCGTTTGTAAGAAAAGGTTTCGTATAAACCTCTTTGTTTATCTCACAAACAAGATGGCGACTCTGCTGGGGACAACTTTCTCCTCTGACAAGGAAGCAATTGCTCAACACGATGCTGTATCCATCGGATCGACGAAGAAGACTTTGGTCGTCCAGTTCGACCAATCTGCCTATGAAGACATGCTTCATGCAGGGGGTAGTTCTCATTCCTCCTCTGTCCATAACAACAGGAAGCTGCGTAAAGTGTGGATGCCCAAGATGTCCTCTACCCTTCCTACAAGCTCTCATGCACTGATCAACAAAGTTGTGACAAAACAGCCAACACGCCCTGTACGTAAAACTTTGTCTCCCTTCTGTGATGTGGTAGACAAGACTTCTGGCAATGCCTCAGTGCCAATCCAGAAGTCTCAAATATGCCATGCGCATAAACTTTCGTCTCTCGTCTGTGTCGTGGTAGACAAAATTTCTGGCAAGGCCTCAGTGCCAATGCGGAAATTTCAAACACGCCCTGCGCGTAAAATTATATCTCCCGTCCATGATGAGGTAGATTTACCCTTTGATCACATCAAAGGAAAATAAGTGACGAATCCTTCAACCTTTAGGCTTTTACGCCCACAAGAGAAGAAAATTCCAACTTTATAGATTACGCGTGATGCTGAAAGCCGTTTGAGGACTTTCCCTGTTTAAAGCGAACCTATGCTACGTCAGGATAGGTCGGTCCGCATAAAGAAGACTCGTTTCACGGGAAGATACGCTCCTCAGACAGATGATGGATCATATGCTACTCATATGGGTGAACTATTTTATTCCTACGGCAGAGAAAGGGTTATGGTTCTTAATCTACATATTCCTACTGATGTAAAAAGGCAGAATAAGCCTTCTTCTTCTGGTAATCTCCCTAATTTGCGTGATTTCTTGATCCAGAAATGTAAAGACAGGGATCTCCTAATATGTCTATTACACCCCCTAGAAAACATTGTTGTAATAGTCATAAGGTTGTAATTAACTGTTGTTGTTCTAAAACAAAATGGTCAGTATTCGACCGATTGAACTATTATTTGTCATTACAGGAAGAAGAACCAATATTTGCTTCAGTAAATATGGCTTCGCATATTCCTAGAGGAAGGTCGAGTTCAAGACATCATCCCTCCAGAACTCCAAGCCAAATGAGATTTGACAGACTCATCGAGACTTTTGAAGAAGGTGTTTTTCGAAACACTCGCTCGAGGTCACGACAATCAGCTTCATATTCTTCAGATTCCGATACTGGGAATTACCAGTTTTCTGAAACAGATGCTGAAAGTATAGATTTAATCTCTACAAAGATCTATACTAATCCTTCAGTGCCATCTAGAGAAATAGGAGTTTATGCTGTTGGAGACGAACATGAAGAAGCTTCTCTATCAGGAAGTACTGAACAACGCATCACTGCATTGGAGATATCACTTAAAGAAATGCATACCATGATGGAGAGTATGCACCAAATGATGGTGACTCAACATGCAACTGCAATAGCTCAAACACCTGTTCCTCCGACTCAACTACGTATGGGGTAGATATACCACCAGCCAATGCAAGCCATGAGCCTGTTCAAAATCAAGAATCAGCTGCTCCTCAACCTCTTTACCCGGAGAATATATTACCTCATGTTGGAGCTACAATACATCCAATCTCTCACCTTTCTGCTATCCCTCTCCCATCTGAAGATCCCATACAAGCAGTTCGGAAATTAAAATCCCAATTTGATGCTTTGAAACATAAAGATCAGCTCAAGAAGTTGGGAATTAACCAGCCATATCCAGCTATCTGGGATGAGATCCCTTTCCCACCAAAATATAAACCACAGTCTTTGGTTTTGTTTGAGGGAAAGACGTCGCCAAGCCAGTATATGAACTACTTCAGCATGATGACGGTATTGTTGCAAGGAAATGATGCCCTTCTCACTCGAGTGTTTAAAGGCTATCTGTCTGGAGTAGCTTACCAATGGTATCGTAGTCTACCTGACAACTGCATTACTTCTTTTGATGATTTCAAAACTCTATTTTTTGCTCGATTCTACGAGGAAGGAATGGATATGTCTATGTCGCCACTCATTGAAGTAAAGCAGAAGGAAAAAGAAAAGTTCGTACTTTTATCGAATGCTTTCGTCAGGCTACTTTACAGATGCCTCCTGGAGTTCCAGATTCAGCCTTGGTGGACATTTGTAGAAAGAACCTACTCCCACTAATCTCAGTATTCACGGGACCATATCAGTTCCATGATTTGCCCTTATTTATCATATCGGCAGTAGCCACTGAAGATAATAGTCGGAAGACTCGTGACAACGGAATCATGATCTCTACCTCTGATAGAGGAAAACATTCATCCTCCAATAATGACAATACTCGTAGTTCAAAAGGAAAGGAGGCCCTGGCAATCAATACGTCCAGACAAAATACTCCGGTAACTACGCAGACAAATTCTGGAACTTCCAGACCTAAAGAAGAATATTCTTTTGACGACGATGATATTCCAAGCATATTTGATTTTCTAGTCAAAAGTGGCAAGCTTACTCTACCAGAGATAAAGCGTCCAAATGAAGTCGGCAGTACAGATAATCCTAAGTACTGTATTTTTCACAGATACATACATCACCCCACAAAAGCATACTATGTACTGAAAAGGAAAATCCAGGAGTTGATCGACGCCAAAGTCATCACTTTGCATAATAACGAGAAGACGGTCACTGCAAATATGATCTCACTCTAATTTAGCAATTTCCCCCCTCAAGAAGTACCGGATGGTGTGGTACCTATTCTACGAGTAATGATGGATATTGTTAATCTCCCTCCTACCAGGTGTCAAAATCAAGATTTAGTGCCCCTAACTACCAAGCGTGGAGAGATCATGTGGGTTCACCCTAATCTAGTATCAGAAATTGAGGAAGGGACTAAAGATGCTAAAGCTAAGTCTAAGAAGAATTCAAGATGTAAACCATGTCATATCGGAGAACGAGGCTTTAGCAACCGGAACACGGTCAGGAAGAGCCTACCTCAAAGAATATGAAGGGAACCAAGAAGAAGCAACGGCAGACACTTCAGCCACCAAACCTCCAGAGTCTGATCCTGTAATACCAGAGGCAGGTCCTTATAAATCTACTTCTGTAGACAAAAGTAAACAAAAAGAAGTTCGTTTCGATAAACCTCTGAAAAACACTCAAAACAAAGATTTAGAGAAATCGTATAACTTCGACATCTTGGCTCAGTTGGCTAATACTCCAGCCAGATTGTCCATTTTTGAGCTACTTCGTTTATCCAAAGACACTCGTCAAGCCTTGAGTGAAGCATTAATGCAAGCAGATGTATGCTTGACTCAGCTCAAGTCCCCTGATAAAGAGCATGTGTCATGTCCTCAATGCTATAGTGTGATGGAAGCAATTCCTAACATCACTTTCACTCAAGAGGATATGTTATTGAAACATAACAAACATGACATGCCTCTTTATTATACAGGATACATCGGCTCCATTGAGGTAGACCGGATTCACATAGATCCGGGATCATCAATCAGTATTATCCCTCATAGTCTGCTAAGACCATTAAGAATTCCTACTAGTGAATTGGCTTACACTACCACTACAATTGTGGGCTTCAATGCCAGGAAAAGCAGACCATTGGGGAAGATTCGTCTGAGAATCCAGATTGGTGATCTGAGATTATTGGCTACATGCTATGTCATTGATTCGGAGGTATCTTACAATATTCTGTTGGGTAGACCATTGATCCATGATCACAATATTGTTCCTTCAACTCTACATCAATGTTTCAAATATGTAGATACTCAAGGAACAGTGAAAACAGAATTTGCTGATCTCAATCCATTCAAAGGAGTTGAATCCTACTATTATGATGCCCTTTTGTACACTCAAGACTATATGAAAGAGGTGTCAGGCAAAATGGAGGAAGAAGTCCACCATGAACCAGGAGAACCATCTGCTCAGCAACCTTTGTCGATCCAAGTGAAAGGGCGGATTACCCGTCCAAAAGTCTCAGAACCTATTACTATTCACTTGGGCAAAACAAAGTTAGGAGGAGGAAATGATCCTCTAGTGATCAATCTGAATAAGAAACCTCCACCTTTGGTCATTGACCTTAGGCACAACAAGCAGCTATCTGATGTAAATAGGGACGTGTTTGGTGATGATAATAAAGATTCTCTTTTCCAGTATACCGACGCCCAATTTCCTAATCAGAAATCTTCTATAGCGATATCATCGAAAAATAATCAAGAGGAAATATGGTATAATATAATTAACGAATTTTCTTCTCATAAAAATATAGAACCTATAACACAAAAATTCTTGGAAGCTATGTACTTCTATTATCCATATGTGTGGGAAGTAGCATCAACATCTAATATCGTCATGACATATGGGCCACATGAAGATTCTGTCTTTATTGTTCCACCTACTCGCGACGATCATCATCAAATAGTCTTCGGTCGAATGCGGAATAGACCGATTGTACGAGAAGAATCTCACGAGTCTGATGATGAGAAAATGCAAATCCACAAATATAGCCCACAAGCTTTAAAGATTATACAAAATATGGGTTATGATTTAAAGTTGAAGCAAGGCCTCAATTATGGAAAAGGCAGACGAATACCGTTGTATGGTGATCCTTATTATCAACAAACTCGTTTTGGGTTAGGGTATACCACATCTCTTATAACTCCAAACAGCTCTGAGTCAAGTGATGAGACTATTTCCTTTTCTCAAAATGATTTGTCATCCTCCGATTCAGATGATGAATTTGAACTGGGATTATCAGTAAATATGGTGTTGACAGATTCCCTGAAAATAGAGGAACAAAAATCTGAACCATTTAACAATGAATCTTGGGCACAGCAAATGGATATACAATGGGAACTCCGGTTCGAACAAAAAGAATCACCCACTGAAGATAAGGTTATCCAAGTTAATGTTGGGGATGAATTTTTACCAAAGCCGATATTTATCAGTAGTAATCTTTCTGAAAAAAAAAGAGAAGAAATGATCTAGCTGATAAAAGAATATATCGATGTCTTTGCTTGGAATTATGAAGATATGACAGGTCTTGATCCGAAGGTGGCTACCCATAAACTCAATATATTGTCTAATTCAAAGCCTGTAAAGCAACAACAACGCCGCTTTCGCCCAGATATGATGGACGCCATTGAAGTCGAAGTTAAGAAATTAATAGCCTGTGGGTTCATCCGGAAAGAACAACATTCAGATTGGGTCGCTAATGTTGTCCCAGTTATGAAGAAAAATGGAAAAGTGCGTGTTTATATCGACTTCCGAGATCTAAATGCGGCCTGCCCTAAAGATGAATTCCCTCTTCCCATTACAGACGTTATGATCGATAATACGTGTGGTTTTGAGCGCATGTCTTTCATTGACGGATTTTCAGGATATAATCAAATTAAAATGAATCCTGAAGATGAGAAACATACTGCTTTTCGTACACCGTTAGGAGTATATTGCTATGCAGTCATGCCTTTTGGATTGAAGAATGCCGGGGCCACATATCAACGAGCTATGAGTAACATATTTCATGAGCATTTACGCAAAATGGTGGAATGTTACGTAGATGATATTGCTATCAAAAGCTGCCTCAAGGATAATCACATTCAAGACTTGAAGACAGTATTTGATTTGATGCGCCAACATCAACTCAAAATAAACCCTACAAAGCCCTTTCTTGGTGTATCCAGTGGCAAATTTCTGGGATTTGTCATTACTGCTAAAGGCATTCAAGTTGACCCTGATAAAGTAAAAGCTATCCTAGAAATGCGACCGCCCCGTAATCTCAGAGAACTTAGGAGATTTCAGGGTCGTCTAACTTATATCAGGAGATTCATATCCAATCTCTCTGGAAGATGTCAACCTTTTTCTCGTCTAATGAGGAAAGGTGTGTCATTTGTATGGGACAAAGTCTGTCAAAAAGCGTTTAATGACATCAAACGCTATCTTACTAATCCTCCAGTTCTGGTGCCTCCTGTCATAGGATGACCATTTTTGCTGTATGTTCGAGCAATAGATCATTCTTTAGGGGCTCTCCTCGCACAGAAGAACAATGAGGGTCATGAACAGGCTATATACTATCTAAGCAGGATGATGGTCTGAGCAGAACACAGGTATAACCCCGTGGAAAAATAATGCTTAGCCCTAATGTTTGCCATTCAGAAGACGCGACATTACGTGACAGGCCAAACTATTCATATCATATCCAAAATCAACCCACTTCGGGTATTGATGAATAAGCCAAGTATTCTTAATTTCCGACTCGCAACTTGGGCAATGCTATTGACACCGTATGATATGGTGTACGTCCCTCGAAAATTCGTAAAAGGTCAAGCCTTGGCTGATTTCTTAGCTGCCCATCCAATTTCAAAAACCTCCAAATTATATGATGAAATTCCCGACGAAGTTGCAGAATGTAATTTGGCAATGGAAGGTGATACATGGCAGCTATTCTTTGATGGTGCTTCCAGAACTGGTCCCAAGGGAAACGTGGTTTCAGGAGTACGAATTGTTCTGGTGACTCCTGATAAACTCGTTATTTATCGAGCATATTCTCTTAGTGAACCATGCTCTAATAATGTGGCAGAGTATAATGCTCTATTAATTGGGCTTCAAGTTGCTAAAGAATTGGATGTTGAATACTTGGAAGCTTTTGGTGATTCTCAGCTAATCGTCAATCAGGTCAGAGGAATATATGAAGTCCGCAATCCAGATCTCATTTATTATCACCGAACAACAATCGAGATAGCAATATCTTTTAAAGGATTCTTCTTAGAACATGTTCCTCGATCTCAAAATTTGGAAGCTGATGCTCTGGCCAGTCTAGCTGCAGATCTAGCTATTCCTATGAGAAGGCAGAATTCGGTAATCTTTCTTAATAGAGATTTATTTTGTGTGAAAAATAATTTTCACATAGAATGCAGTTATGTTATAAATATGGTTCCTCCTAAGAGAGATTGGAGAAGTCCCTTTATAAACTTTGTGTCATATGGAATCTTACCAGAGGATCCTAAAGAAGCAGCATCTATTAAAAGACGATCGCTACGTTTCTATTTTGATGCTTCTTCACAAAGTTTGTATCGCCGAACATATGATGGACTATTGTTACGATGTCTCTCCGGTGATGATGCAAGGCAGGTTATCCGAGAAGCTCATGATGGAGTATGTGGAGCACATCAACCAGGTCCTAAGTTACAGGATCGTATCGGGAGGATGAGCTACTACTGGCCTACTATGATTGCAGATGCCGTAGAATATGCAAGAAAATGCAAAGTCTGTCAGGTTCATGCAGATTTTATAGATCAACCTTCTGAATATTTACATCCTACTATTTCATCATGGCCCTTTGAAGCATGGGGTATGGATATCATTGGTCATATTCATCCTTCATCTTCTAGAGGACATCGGTTTTTATTAGCTATCACTGATTATTTCTCCAAATGGGCGGAGGCAATTCCTCTTGCTGAGGTAAAGACATCCAATGTGATCAGCTTTATCAAGCATCATGTAATTTATCACTTTGGGATACGCCGAAGGATAATTCATGACAATGGGCCTCAATTTATCAGTCAAGCATTTCACCAATTTTGCGATAAAAATTAAATACAAAATGTGGCCTCAACGACATATAATCCTGCTGCAAATGGTTTGGCAGAAGCCTTCAACAAAACTATTATCAAACTCTTGAAGAAATTTGTCTCTTCGAACAAAAAAGTTTGGAACGAGAAATTGGGGGAATGTCTGTGGGCATACCGCACAACGGTACGAACACCAACGGGTTGCACTCCATTTTCATTAGTTTACGGGTGTGAAGCAGTTCTCCCTATTGAAATTCAAATTCCATCACTCAGAATAGCAGTAGCTAATGAGCTGACTAAGGAAAATAATGATCGTTTAAGACTTCAAGAGCTAGAAGGGTTAGATGAAAGACGCCTTCAAGCTCAACAACGCATTGAGTTCTACCAAGCACACTCAAAAAGTGAATGAAAAAGTGTTCAAATTTGGTGAGCTAGTTTTAGCTGTGAAGAGGCCAATGATCATTACACATAAAAGTAAGGAGAAATTCTAGCCCAAATGGGATGGCCCTTATGTGATTGAAACAACATTTTTAAATGGCGCTTACAAATTAGCCAAGCCTAATGGAGATTTGATAATGGCTCCTATCAATTGCAAATTCCTGAAGAAGTATTATGCTTGAGCTCCCTTGCTTAATGGAGTATGATGAAGATTTCATTCTGATGATACTATCTACAAAAATTTAGTTGGATCATATTCTATCATGTTCATATTATCTCTGAATAGATATATTTAACTAATTTGAAACTTCAAAACCTATCATGTCCATTGTACCTCTGATAGTGTTTTGTATACAAATTTAGTTGAATCGTATTCTATCATGTTCATATGACCTCTGAATAGATATATTCAGCAAAACCAATTATCGAAAGTATATCATGTCCATATTACCTCTGATATTACTTTTATCTTAGCCTATCATTTATATTCTAAGTGATGGGTCCACAGAATCAGAAAATGTATCTTTATTATCTCTGAGAATTATAAATTACATGGTAAAGAAGGAGCAAAAAAGTACATAATCCATCATTATGGAGGAGTAGTTAAATCGCATATTTGTTGCGCTAAAGCAGCCATCCTTTCATTCCTGGAGTTTAAAATTTTGGTGCGAGCCAGTTCTAGTCTTGCTTCATCATTACTCAAGAGAGATAGTTCAGACAGAGAATCAACAAAACTTGCATGGATGACACCCATATGTGTCAAGTTCTGTTGAGTCGTATTTACTTGGCCCTCCAATACATCACGAACTAGTGATGCTTTGAGAAGCCTCTCCTTTGTTTGAGCAAGTTCAGCTTCCAGTTCTTGAATCCTCACTTCATATCCCTCACATTCTACACGGCATTGAGCTAGCTGAGGAATACTCTCCACCAATACTGCTTGCTCTTTCTCCATCTCTTGTTGCTATTCCTGAATGGAGTTATTTAAGACTTCTGCCTTCCGAGCAAATTCTGAAGTTAGGGAGTCATACTCAGCCTGAACCAAGTCATTGATGCTGCTTCTGGATAACTGCAAATATTCGTTAATGGATTTTTCTAAACCATTAACAACTTGTTCTAGCGCATTAGCTCTATCAGCGTCATTAAAATTTCTAATTTGCGCTATAGTGAGCATGGAAGACGTCTTCAGAGCATCAAAGCCTAGATTCTTCTCTAGCACCATGGAGATTAATTCTTTTAAAGTGAGGTAGAATATGCTAGTGTATTGTTCAACTAGCATAGCAAGGCTCGAATGGAAGCTGGGAGTGGCCACAACATCAGTAAATCTCTGCAGAAGATGTTGCCACAGTAGTTGCTTCAACATATGGCACAACCAAAGAAGAGACACCAACAATAGTTAAAGTTGTTGGCATGCTCGACGAAGGTGGGATTATCTCTGAGAATGTCGCGGTTTCAAGGCACACTTCTTCGACAGTGGTCACAGCCGTTTCAGTAGCTGAATCCGCAACAAAAGTAGAGGTTGTTTCAGCTCCGCCTTCCCCAGAAATATCTTCGCCTGAAAATAAGATAAGAGAAAGTTAATATCAATTTGATGTTAAATTTTTCCGAAAAAAGCGTAAAGACAATATTTACCCATGGCCGATGGTATGTATATTGCGTCTGCACCCTGTATAGCTAAATCATTTCTTAATGATGCTAAACAAGCTACCATACCTGGAGAGGAAGGTACACCAACTGACGCTTGAGGGTCGTTATCCCAGTCATCACCCAAATCCACTCGAGGTTCATCAAGTAGAATCTCACTTGAAATATTTACAGATGAAGGAGGGGCTAGTCCCATTATTTGTCTTGTAAACGATGAAAAATGTATAGTAATTATTAGAGAACTCGGCCTCGAAGGCGATAGAGAAGCATCACCAATAACGGTGGTAGATGTAATGACGGCAGCAGTCATTGGCAAAGAATCTCCAGCACTTTCGGCTGGGACTGTGAACGCTCCTTCTTTAAAAGGTGAAGGGCGATGAGGGGATATAGAATCCCTAATCACAGAATTATCCCTAACAGGGGAAACAATAAGTCCACTCCTGGAAGAGGCCCCCTTGGTGGAAGTCCTTTTAGGACCTTTAGTAGTCTGCTTCTTCTTACGAGGAGAAGGCTCTTTCTGAGTAGAAGCCTTTCTTTTATTAGAAATTATGAGAGGCTCTGCTGGTGGAGTTGTTATGCCTCTCGGTAATATCAATAAATAATCGTCTGCCCTAGTAGTCTCATCACCTTCATCAGAGGAAACAGATGATATCTTCTCTCTTCCAGTGAATTTATGGGAGGGCATTCTGAAACTTCCATATACATCAAAATCACGATGGAAGGTATTAATGGACACATAACTGTGCATATGAATAAAGAATGCGCAATTCTATGGAGAAAAAAGTCGCGGGTACAGCAAAGGTTGCGTCAGTACAACCCATGATGAAATAACGCCATCCTCTAGCTCCATCAATAAGCCCACCTTTGAATTTAAAGCTGGTGATGGGATTTCCCACGTGCAACTGATCATATCCAAATTGCTTAGCGAAACGGCTAGGCAGATAAGGTTCCAAGTAGTAGTGATCCTCACTTCTATATAGCAGGTGGAAAGGTCTAATACAGACCAACCAGTAAAATGCTTCAGGAGAAAGAATGGACTTCCCCTGACCTATATCAAGAAGTTTAGCCCCTGCTGATTAATATGTACGGGGGAAACTATACAGAAAAATTTCCAACCATGGGCAAAATTCAGTGCTAGTCAACAATCTATGACGCTAGTCACATTCCAAGAAGAATTCTTGTAATTCAACAAGAAGTTATTGTCCGAACCACTGGCAAATCCGGGAGACATCACTCTGGTGTTATGAAGGACTAACCATCCCATCAGATATAAGAATGGTAATTCCACTCTGGGATATCTTTCGCGCTGACTGGTATTGGCCCGCAGTCCATCAGTAATAGCCCTTAGGCCAGCTTGTATCCTGCATACCATGGCAGGGAGTAGGCCCAATCTGGCTCCAAACACCAAACGCACTGCAGGCCATAGGGTGTTGCGATGAATACGATCTGCAGACGCAATGTCGGGCACCACCCATCGGCGTAACCAAATAGAAAAAAAGCCAGCCAGTTGAGCTTCTTTTGACAGAGGCTTTCGGCAATGCCTCATATAACTGTAGGCTTTGGTCCCTGCAGGATAACTATCTATATCTTCATTAAGAACACAATCTGGATCTTCTGCATCTTCAATAAGATCATCGATTGTGTTGGCATTAAGAATACTTAGAGGGTTCGAAGGTTTGTCTTTGCCTTCTACAACTTTGTTCTGCTTGGCATTTCTAGCCTGATGGAAGAAAAGGTAAGATACCCACTTGTTAATATGAGCAAAATCAGAAGGCTCTCTGTAAAAAGTTGTGCATGCAAGATAGTAGCTCATCAGTTCTTGGTATACAGCCACTACCCGAGGGTTGGTATCCTTCAACTCTCTATTGGTGGGAACATATTCTTCATAGGGAGTGTCCCCCATTGGTAATTTTGAGATGTCTGCCATCTCATGAAGTGCTAGTCCCAACTCACCTATTGGAGTGGCAAAAGTCCCAGTAAATGAGTTATATCGTTCCATCAAAGCTAAGAACAAATTTGTGTTGATAGGCAGTCCAACACTAGTAGCAATGATAGCATCATATAAATTGATACTTTCTAGCTCCACTTGAAAGTGCTTCAGGGCCCATGCAGTTAATCTGGCCCATCGAAGATTGTGGGGGTTAAGCCATACACTGGTATGAGGGTTAACTTTAGGATATACTCCTCCCTGCCCCATGAAGTCATTGCAGAAAGTTGCTATTTGAAAAGGCTGGATGAAGAAAGAGTCTTCACTAGGGACGCTGCCTGGTAGTAAACCTCTGAAGGGCACAATAGGACCTGGGGGACTACTTACGAAGGATCCTAGGTCTAATCTTTTCTTATAGAAGATCTTCCCTGGCTGGCCATGAAGATCAGGAGTCAAAGTCAATGCCATCCTTCTGGGATGTGTGGCATGGAAGAATGCAGAGATGGGGTTGTCTCTAAACATCTTTGGCAGGTACATAATAGTGCCCTCAACAGAAAATACCCAGTCTTCCTTCTTGGGCTTTGTTTGAGATTGCTTATTAATAGCATCTCCAAATAAGAAAGCTGGTTTCTTATACTCGGTTCCATCTATGTATGTCAAGGGTTCCCCGCTGATCATAGTTAGCAACATTCTTTCTCCTTGGGCCAAGATCAGAATTCCCCTTTCTTTAGGATACTCGTTTCCAGAGATGAAAAAAGTTACATGGGACAAATCCTCCAAATAGTTGGAATTTAACATTCCAGCAGCAGAACCCATTACTTCAGCCAGAAGGGGGATCTGTAGGTCCACTGCAAAAAAAGTAAGAGAATAAGTCAGTTTTACGCTGGAATTTACTTTCAGTGCGTAAAACGCAAGGTGAGTAAAAATCTTGCAGTATACGCCAAATTTGATAGTCTGAGTTTTTACGCCAGATTGTAAAATATAGAGTTTTACGCTGACACATTAAAATGTGGGCGTAATCTTTCAGTATACGCCAAATTTAACAGTCTGAGTTTTTACGCCAGATTGCAAAAGATGGAGTTTTACGCTGACACATTAAAATGTGGGCGTATTCATCTCTGTGCATCATCTTCCTCGAAGAGACTCTTAGCACAAAAGTTAACCTTGCGCATACATGTATAACGTGTGCGAAGGGTTTTTATTTCTTGAAGTTTTACCTGTGATGTCCGGTGCACAGCTAGACAACGGAGCACTTCGTTCAGAACGAGGCTCGCTTGGCCTAGGAGGAGTCGCTCGTGCTTGAGCAAGTGAGCGAGATGATGAAGCGGCTTGCTTTCCTTTAGCGGTGGAGGTCTATTTTGGTGCCATGGCAGAAAAGAAGGGTTTTTCAGAAAGAGATGAAGGATTTTTTCTCTCTCTCATGACCTAGGCCTATTTATAGAGTTCAAATGACTCTTCGAATCCTTAATCAAATATGATCTTATCGTAGTCAGTTATGATTTGGGACCACGTCAGCAGATAATTTGAAAAAAAGACAGATAGTCATACTGCGTATAGGATCCATCAGATACTACGGATCTATTATTTTACGTGCAGAGCACAGATCTATGATTTTATGCTCAGATGCTAAGGATCTATGATTTTACGCTCAGAGCAAAGATCTATGATTTTTAAGCTCAGATGCTACGAATCTATGATGTTACGCTCAGATGCTACGGATCTATGATTTTACGCTCAGATGCTAAGGATCTATGATTTTACGCGCAGAGCAAGGATCTATGATTTTATGCTCAGATGCTACGGATCTATAATTTTACGCGCAAAATAAAAATCTTAAATTACGCGGGACAGATCAGTTAACAGAATACGTGTATACATTGATAATCTGAGTTTTACGCTCAAGAAAGCTAGTCACAAGAGTTTACGCAGAAAATGCTCTTTTTTGTTTACAAACATTGCAAGGGCCTAAAATACGCAAATATCAGCGTTTGCAAACAGACAACGAGTATTCAGTAAACTTCTCTTCTTCTTCAGTCGAGAAGACTTTATCAGACGAAGGGCCAAAGAGTTCCCTGAAAATGTCTATCTTCATTGGAGATGACTCTTCTTCCTTGGCCATTGGTAGTTCATTCGAAGTTTAGCCAGGATCTTTTACATCTAGTTCAAGGATGGCTTGTTCGTCGGACGTTTCTTGCCCTGTCTCGAGAACCTTTCGAGAAGCCATTTTTGAAGATGATATTCTGAACAGATGTTCTTCGGAGAAATGATAGTTCAGAATTCTATGTGACTCCTCGTCAAAACAGCATGACAATTGGATTTTCAAGATAATTTAATGCTAAAGAGTTTTTATGCATCTTCCTTTATGCGTAAAAGTTGGAACGTGACTGGATGCATATTTATCAGAGTCTGCGAAAAATTACTCAAGCATGTTGAAGCTACGTATTACCAGACTTCCTCACAGCAACATGGCAAATCAATAGTGTAAACACCCTAAATTTTTAGAGATTTTTTAAAATCAATTTTTGGAATTAATATGCAATTTTTCAGGAATTTACATAGGCCCTGTAGTGAGTTTGTAATTTTTTAATTGCTAATAATAACATTAAAATAACATAAAAATATGATTTTATGGTGTAAAATATAAAACCGGACTTAGGGTAATTTTCTGGGATTTTATTGGGCCTCAGACCTATTTTTAAAAGCCTAAAAACTATTTTTATAATTAAATTAATTAATTACTGTTTTAATTATTAGTTATTATTATTATTAATATAATTTACTGGTTATTTTGGTTTTGGGCCCGGCCCGGCCCAGTGGGCCGAGCCCGTTCGTGCAGCCCGGTCGCCTTAGCGGGTCGGGCGGGTCGGCCAGACCCGGATCCGCGCCCGACCCGACCCGGACATCCCTCTCCCTCCCCACGTTCACGACCCCATGCCGCCCCGAGAATCCCGCCGCCCGCCGCGTGCCCGTCGGCCACGACCCCACGACCTCCTCCCTTGGCCGACTCCCTCGGCCCACGTCGTCCCCGGCCGAACCCCACCCTGGAGCCCTATTTAAAACCCTCTTCTCCGCCTCCTTTTCCCCCCAAACCCGAGCCTAACCCTAGCTCCGGCGACCCCTCGGCGCTGCCCTAGCCGCTGTCCTCCGCCTCCCAACCGCCGAGAGCCGGCCATCCCCCTCCAGAACAACCCTCCTTCCCCTTCCTCTTCCTCCTCCGCCTCCCTCAGAACCGCTCGACGCCGACCAGCTCGCCGGAGAAGCACGCGCCGCCAGAGACCTAGCCGGCCCCTCACCGCCCTGAGTCGCCTCGACCGTCCCGCGCTCCTCCAGCGAAGCCCGGACACGCGGACACAGCCCAGCCCTAGGCCGGACACCGCAGGACACGAACTCGCGTGTCGGACACAGTTCAAAACTCGGTTTCTTGGGTCCCCTTCAGGTACTCGTAACTTACACCTCGGATCTCTGTTTTCGATTCTGTAAATTTCTACGCGAAGCTTGTATGACCCTCTCGGTGCCCGAACAAACCGCTCGGGGCATCGCGTCCTGTGGTGATCGCACACCGCGATCCAAAAACAGGAAAAACTAGACCATATTTTACCCCGGAACTGAGTACGTCCCGCCAAACGGGACGACTTGGTCGCGTGCGATCTTTACAGATACGTGCGCCTCGTCGATACGGACGTGTAGGATTTCGCGGAAGCTGATTCGGGTGTGCGTGCACACCGAAATCAACGCGTATCCGCGAACATCGCCCCGTATTCGTCTTTTCTGTATTTTACCCTAACTTCGTGCACACACGTTGGATCGAGACGAAACTTATGCCATCGGACTCGTAGCGATACGCTGGTCCTGTGGGTCAAGTTTGGTCCGATTCTGAGAACGTTGACAAAATCGCGTGTCGTGGGCCCCACAGGCCCCGCTCGACGGGCGATTTTGTGATCGGCTCATCGGAAATCAAATCTGAAAGTTCCGTTGGGTTCGTATCAGTGTTCCTGACCTGTTGACACTAAGTTTGGTGAATTTGGAGACCGTTGACCCTGACACGTTTTTCGGTGCAAAGCGGGCCCACCGGTGGACCCCGTTTTGGGCCGAAATTACCGTTTTTACCCTTGTCTCCAAATTGGACCCAAGGATAGGCGATCCTAGCTGTTTGACACCTTCTGAGCATGATGGTACTATTTATTTCAGCTTTCGGAGACATCTTTGGAAATTCCGAAACCAGGACCTAAGTGGAATTCAAGCATCAGGCAAGTGCACCTTGCCAAACTTGCAGTCATTATTTTCATATTTTCTGTAAAAATACTCTGCTGGATTTCTTGTGCAAATTCATATAAACTGATTTAAACTGCTTAACCTAGGGAACGTATGACGTACCTAGTGTCCGATCATAGTCAGGTGCCGACACCGTACGCGGTGTTGGGTTCGTCATTTAGAGATGGATTTACGATCCCCTTACTTTGTACTTGACCTATCAAGTACCCTACAACCCAGGACACTTAACACTATCATGGACAGAATCCTCCTGGGATATTCGTGGTGATTCTGTATAGGATACAGGACTTGATAGAGACATTTATTATAGACAGTATGACTTGTTGCATTAGTTATAATCCCGCTGACATGGACATGAGACGTTATGGTCATGGCTTGCGTGATTACATTGGGTGGGGAGAGACACACAGGCTACAGGCTGTTCTATATATATATCTACTATTATTGTGAGGTTGTAGACTCTCCAGCAGAGCTAGACCCTTTACGTGTTATTACTGCTACCGGCTCTCCGACACAGAGCTTGTAGCGGCCTCAGCCTGAGTACTAGTGTTGCTCTCATTTGCATATCACATAGATGGTTACTTAGTTTATCCTGCTGTTCGTTTATTTATTGCACTGCTTATTCAGTTGGCTTGTTTTATCTTGTGCCTTGCTATGTCCACTGAGGACCTGTAATGGATTATGTCCCCAGGTCTAGCTGAGGAGCAGTATCCCGAGGTATACGGGACCGGAGCTGAAGCTATTGCTGGAGCTGAACCGAACACTGAAGACGAGGTGACTGCCGAGGACTTCTCCTGAGTGCCTGTCCCAGTACTCATTTGTTTATTTCATGTTTATATCTTTTGTTCATGGCCTATAGAGCCAGCTTATTCAGACTATAGTCGGATTGTTCCTCCGACTGACTTGCTGTGATGTTGTTGCTACTTATTTCCATTTGATTATGCAGTTTATTTCTTTATCTTTATGGATGAGATTAGTGTGACGTGATGTAGTAGACCTTATTTACAGCTTAAGCACGCCCTGATGATTCTATTAAATTGGGTTATCCATCGGTGCGTGCTGCTGGCCATTGCCACGTATCTCCAGTCCCTCGGCATTTTGGGACTGGGGCGTGACATAGTTTTTGTGGTGGCCCATGCAGGTCTTAACTAAATTATTCGGTTTCAACTTAGGGACCGAACAGGCCTGCAATAAGATAAGATAATTTATAGGATCTCATCCATTGATTGAATCATTTTTGAACTCTATGTCGAATTCAATTTAATTGCTTGAATTGCATCCTGTTTTGATTCCTCTGTGCGTTCTCATTTGTTTTCTTTTGGTGCAGAGTTATGGATCCCAGAAGTGGTGACGAGACCCCCTTGGGTACACCGACTGAAGCAGGGTTTACCTGCGAAGCTGGAACGACGCCAGATACCAGAGGACAATCCTCTCAGAGCAATCAAACTGGCCAGCCAAGTTCCAGGTTCAGGCGTGATGACATCCCGCCTCCTCCCCAGTTCCCTCCTGCGATGCCTGTCTTTCCCCCAGGACAGGCAATGGACGGCCAGCAAATATTCCAGATGTTCTACGCAATGATGCAGGCACAACAACAGATCCAACAGGAGACCCAACTCCGAGAGGCCGAGAACCTAAGGAACAGCCTAGTCGCAGCATTGGAACATGCAAATCCACCAAATAGGCGGCCAGCAACGGGATCTATCACGGATTTCCGTCAACTCAAGCCCCGTACCTTCTCGGGCAAGGAAGGACCAAATGAAGTGCATGAATGGCTTACAAACACACAGCATCAGTTGGAGGCCGCCGAACTACCAAGGGACAAATGGATGACTGCCGTCAGGATGCAACTGACGGACAACGTGCATCATTGGTGGTTGTCCGAAGAAAGAAGGCTCGGACATGATCAGGTTACCTGGGAGGAGTTCTCCAGGCTCTTCCAGGAAATGTACATCCCTGCTGTGGCTCGGTCAGAACTTCGAGACAGATTCAACCGCCTGATCCAGGGCAACATGACGGTGGAGGAATATAACGCCGAATTCATTCGCCTGAGCCGCTTCGCCCCTTCGCTAATTCCTACCGAAGAGGAGAAGGCAGAGAAGTTCTTTGATGGGCTCAGGTTCGAGCTTCAGAAGTTAATCAGATCGGTTGCGCCCACCTCTTACACCGACGTTCTAGCTGCAGCACGTCGGCTGGAGCGCGTTACTCGGAGGGAATCAAGCCTGAAACGTCCCTTCTCCTCAGCACCGTCCAAATCATCACCAGGGGAATCTGCTAAACGGCCCCAGAAGAGCCCACCTCCAAGAGCAGCAACTAAGAACCTGCCTACTTGCCATTACTGCAGCAAGGTAGGACATATTGAAAAGGAATGTCGACGCAAGCTGGGACTCTGCCTGGTTTGCGGATCTGGACAACACTTCTCAAAGGACTGCTCGGAACGTCGAGAGGGAGTTCCGAATCGACCAGCTCCACCTGCAGCTCTTCCAGCTGGGGGAGCAACTCAGACAGGGCCTGGAGGAGCCAGGCCACCTCTACCACCTCAGGCAGCATTGTTCCAACAAGCTCGTCAGCAAAGGGGTCCCGCTCAGGGACGAGGTCAGGCATATGCACTAGCAGTCACTGAGGAAGCTACTGCAGGCGAAGTGATAGCAGGTACCATATTAGTAGCTTCAATTTCTGCTGTAGCATTATTTGATTCTGGAGCTTCGCATTCATTTATTGCTGCTAGCTTCGTAGCCACCCATAGAATAGCTACCGCACCTCTCTCGAAGATGAAGAGAATTCTAACGGGAGGTGGAATTATCCCGGTTAGTGATACTTGTAGATCATGTTCGGTAGTAGTCTGTGGCCGAGAGATGCGAGCCCAATTCCTGATCTTTTCTATGCCTGATTACGATGTTGTACTTGGTATGGACTGGTTAAGTCAGTACCATGCGACACTGGATTGCCGGCTTGGAAAAGTGATATTTAGACCCCCTAGCCTTCCTGAGTTTGAATTTCTATGAGGAGCTGTAGAACAAGGGGTCCAGCCAACTCTTAGGGTATTGACTGTAGAAGAAGATTCAAGTTACCCAAGAGTCATAACGGAATTTGTGGATGTGTTTCCCGACGATCTTCCAGGTTTACCACCTGATCGGGAGATAGAATTCGCAATAGACCTAACTCCAGGAGCCGAACCTATCACTTCATCGGTATATCGGCTAGCACCTAAGGAGTTAGTGGAGCTAAAAACACAAGTTGACGACCTTCTGGAGAAATGATTTATCCGGCCCAGTGTTTCACCATGGGGAGCACCTATACTTTTTGTACCCAAGAAGGATGGATCTGTACGGCTGTACATTGATTACAGAGCCCTTAATGCTGTAACTATTAAGAACCGGTACCCATTACCACGCATTGATGATTTGTTTGACCAATTAAGTGGTGCTAAGTTATTCTCAAAGATTGACCTTAGATCCGGTTATCACCAGATTAGGGTGAAGAAGGAAGATATCCCAAAGACGGCCTTCAGAACTAAGTATGGGCATTATGAGTTCCTAGTTATGCCGTTTGGTTTAACCAACGCACCCGCCGTATTTATGAGTTTGATGAACGGGGTCTTCCATCAGTACTTGGATAAGTTTGTGGTGGTATTCATTGATGATATCCTAGTCTACTCCAAGAACCATGAAGAGCACGAGGAACACCTTAGAATTGTGCTAGAAACCTTGAGAAGGGAGAAGCTATATGCCAAACTCAGTAAATGTGAGTTCTGTATGGACAAGATGCCATTCTTAGGGCATATTATCTCGGGTGAAGGACTGTCTGTGGACCCAGAGAAAGTCACTGCTATAGAAACCTGGCCTACCCTACCTCTGTTGCGGAAGTGAGAAGTTTTCTTGGACTTGCTGGGTATTACCGACGGTTCGTAGAAAATTTTTCAAGAATCGCAGAGCCGATGACTAAGCTGACACGGAAGGATCAGGAGTTCCTATGGACGGAAGAATGCCAGAATGCCTTCGAAGAACTGAAGAGGCGTCTAACAACAGCACCAGTCTTAACTCTTCCCTCAGGGTCAGAAGGTTTTGCTGTATACAGTGATGCGTTCGGTAGTGGACTAGGTTGTGTCTTGATGCAACATGGCAAGGTCATCGCTTATGCATCGAGGCAGCTGAAGGTCCATGAGAAGAACTACCCAACGCACGACCTGGAGCTAGCTGCAGTAATTTTTGCATTGAAGATCTGGAGACATTATCTGTATGGAGAGACGGTCGAGATATTCACTGATCATAAGAGCTTGAAGTATGTTTATACACAGAAGGAGCTCAACATGAGGCAAAGGCGTTGGCTTGAGTTGATGGTGGACTTTGACATCGATCTGCAGTACCACCCGGGGAAAGCAAATGTTGTAGCCGATGCCCTCAGCAGAAAACCCTCGGCTTATTTCTTAACGGAGCAGCCTCAGCTATTACAAGACTTGCAAGATCTGCAGATAGAGGTTGTTCTACCTGGACAAAATGGTTTGTTGGCTAACCTCGAAGTGAAGTCATCGCTGGTGGAGAGAATCAAGGAAGCTTTGCCTAATGATGCCAGATTCCGAAGGCTGAGAGAAAGAACAGAAGCAGGCCTGCAGACGGGACTTCGCATCCACGAGGACGGAACATTAAGGTGCAAAAATCGCCTATGTGTACCAAATGGAGAATTAAGGCAGGAATTGATGACAGAAGCCCATAGCTCCATATACTCGGTTCATCCAGGAGGAACCAAGATGTACCGGGACCTAAGACAACATTACTGGTGGCATGTAATAAAAAGGGAGATTGCCCGCTTTATGGCAAAATGCTTAGTCTGCCAGCAGGTGAAGGCCGAGCACCAAAGGACTGCAGGTATGTTGCAGCCGCTTCCCATCCCTGAATGGAAGTGGTAGCATATTACCATGGACTTTATCACTGGATTTCCAAGAAGCCCTAGTGGTAAGGATGCAGTATGGGTCATCGTGGATCGGCTCACTAAGTCGGCTCACTTCTTGCCGTTCAGAGTTGGACAATCCACGGAAGTACTAGCCGACATGTATATACGTCAGATCGTAAAATTACATGGAGTGTCGGTTAGTATTGTATCAGATCGAGACTCAAGATTTATATCTCAATTCTGGCGAAGCATGCAAGAGAGTCTCGGCACCAGGCTCAAATTCAGTACTGCCTATCATCCTCAGACAGACGGACAGTCAGAGCGCATAATTCAGATCCTAGAAGATATGCTGCGATCTTGTATACTGGACTTTGGAGGATCTTGGGAAGATTATCTGCACCTAGTGGAGTTCTCCTACAACAACAGCTATCAGGCAAGCATTCAGATGGCACCTTTCGAGGCACTGTACGGAAGGAAGTGCAGATCGCCAATATGCTGGAGCGACATTGGCGAACGTCAAATACTAGGTCCAGAGTTGGTAACAGAGACAGTAGAGAAAGTAAAACAGATTCAGAACCATCTCCGTGCAGCCCAGGATAGACAGAAGCATTGGGCCGATGCACACAGACGACCCCTGGAGTTCAATGAAGGAGAGCATGTATTTTTGAGGATCTCGCCCACTAGAGGTACTATCAGATTTGGCAGCAGAGGCAAGTTAAGCCCAAGGTACATTGGGCCATTTGATATCTTGGAGCGCATTGGTGAGGTGGCTTACCGTCTTGCATTACCTCCATCCTTAGAGGGAGTGCATGACGTATTCCACGTCTCACAACTGAGGAGATATATGACGGACCCAAGTCATATAGTTGATCATTCCAAGATTTCGGTGGGACCTAGCCTGAGATACGAAGAGCAGCCAGTGGGTATACTCGACACCAGCGAGAAGACACTGCGAGGGCAGACAATCAGGCTGGTTCAAGTAGCTTGGAAACAACACTCTCCTGGCGAATCGACCTGGGAGCGAGAAGATGTTATGCGCCAGCGTTATCCACACTTATTTGCAGAATCAGGTAGAGCCTAAGCATTCTTTAATTCTGTAAATCTTGCCTTTATAGTTTATCCTTCGATTGCGAGGAGGCAATCCTCTTAAGGGGGATAGATTGTAAACACCCTAAATTTTTAGAGATTTTTTTAAAATCAATTTTTGGAATTAATATGCAATTTTTCAGGAATTTACATAGGCCCTGTAGTGAGTTTGTAATTTTTTAATTGCCAATAAATAACATTAAAATAAAATAAAAATATGATTTTATAGTGTAAAATAGAAAACCGGACTTAGGGTAATTTTCTGGGATTTTATTGGGCCTCGGACCTATTTTAAAAGCCTAAAAACTATTTTTATAATTAAATTAATTAATTACTGTTTTAATTATTAGTTATTATTATTATTAATATAATTTACTGGTTATTTTGGTTTTGGGCCCGGCCCGGCCCAGTGGGCCGAGCCCGTTCGTGCAGCCCGGTCGCCTTAGAGGGTCGGGCGGGTCGGCCAGACCCGGATCCGCGCCCGACCCGACCCGGACCTCCCTCTCCCTCCCCACGTTCACGACCCCACGCCGCCCCGAGAATCCCGCCGCCCGCCGCGTGCCCGTCGGCCACGACCCCACGACCTCCTCCCTTGGCCGACTCCCTCGGCCCACGTCGTCCCCGGCCGAACCCCTCCCTCGAGCCCTATTTAAAACCCTCTCCTCCGCCTCCCTTTTCCCCCAAACCCGAGCCTAACCCTAGCTCCGGCGACCCCTCGGCGCCGCCCTAGCCGCTGTCCTCCGCCTCCCAACCGCCGAGAGCCGGCCATCCCCCTCCAGAACCACCCTCCTTCCCCTTCCTCTTCCTCCTCCGCCTCCCTCAGAACCGCTCGACGCCGACCAGCTCGCCGGAGAAGCACGCGCCGCCAGAGACCTAGCCGGCCCCACACCGCCCTGAGTCGCCTCGACCGTCCCGCGCTCCTCCAGCGAAGCCCGGACACGCGGACACAGCCCAGCCCTAGGCCGGACACCGCAGGACACGAACTCGCGTGTCGGACACAGTTCAAAACTCGGTTTCTCGGGTCCCCTTCAGGTACTCGTAACTTGCACCTCGGATCTCTGTTTTCGATTCTGTAAATTTCTACGCGAAGCTTGTATGACCCTCTTGGTGCCCGGATAAACCGCTCGGGGCATCGCGTCCTGTGGTGATCGCACATCGCGATCCAAAAACAGGAAAAACTAGACCCTGTTTTACCCCGGAACTGAGTACGCTCCGCCAAACGGGATGACTTGGTCGCGTGCGGTCTTCACAGATACGTGCGCCTCGTCGATACGGACGTGTGGAATTTTGCAAAAGCTGATTCGGGTGTGCGTGCACACCGGAATCAACGCGTATCCGCGGACATCGCCCCGTATCCGCCTTTTCTGCATTTTACCCTAACTTCGTGCACACACGTCGGATCGAGACAAAACTTGTGCCATCGGACTCATAGCGATACGCTGGTCCTGTGGGTCAAGTTTGGTCTGATTCTGAGAACGTTGACAAAATCGCGTGTCGTGGGCCCCACAGGCCCCGCTCGACGGGCGATTTTGTGATCGGCTCATCGAAATTCAAATCTGAAAGTTCCGTTGGGTTCGTATCAGCTTTTCTGACCTATTGACACTAAGTTTGGTGAATTTGGAGACCGTTGACCCTGACACATTTTTCGGTGCAAAGCGGGTCCACCGGTGGACCCCGTTTTGGGCCGAAATTGTCGTTTTTACCCTTGTCTCCAAATTGGACCCAAGGACAGGCGATCCTAGCTGTTTGACACCTTCTGAGCATGATGGTACTATTTATTTTAGCTTTCGGAGACATCTCTGAAAATTCCAAAACTAGGACCTAAGTGGAATTCAAGCATCAGGCAAGTGCACCTTGCCAAACTTGCAGTCATTATTTTCATATTTTCTGTAAAAATACTCTGCTGGATTTCTTGTGCAAATTCATATAAACTGATTTAAACTGCTTAACCTAGGGAACGTATGACGTACCTAGTGTCCGATCATAGTCGGGTGCCGACACCGTACGCGGTGTTGGGTTCGTCATTTAGAGATGGATTTACGATCCCCTTACTTTGTACTTGACCTATCAAGTACCCTACAACCCAGGACACTTGACACTATCATGGACAGAATCCTCCTGAGATATTCGTGGTGATTCTGTATAGGATACAGGACTTGATAGAGATATTTATTATAGATAGTATGACTTGTTGCATTAGTTATAATTCCGCTGACATGGACATGAGACGTTATGGTCATGACTTGCGTGATTACATTGGGTGGGGAGAGACACACAGGCTACAGGCTGTTCTATATATATATCTACTATTATTGTGAGGTTGTAGACTCTCCAGCAGAGCTAGACCCTTTACGTGTTATTACTGCTACCGGCTCCCCGACACAGAGCTTGTAGCGGTCTCAGCCTGAGTACTAGTGTTGCTCTCATTTGCATATCACATAGATGGTTACTTAGTTTACCCTGCTGTTCATTTATTTATTGCACTGCTTATTCAGTTGGCTTGTTTTATCTTGTGCCTTGCTATGTCCACTGAGGACCTGTAATGGATTATGTCCCCAGGTCTAGCTGAGGAGCAGTATCCCGAGGTATACGGGACCGGAGCTGAAGCTATTGCTGGAGCTGAACCGAACACTGAAGACGAGGTGACTGCCAATGACTTCTCCTGAGTGCCTGTCCCAGTACTCATTTATTTATTTCATTTTTATATCTTTTGTTCCTGGCCTATAGAGCCAGCTTATTCAGACTATAGTCGGATTGTTCCTCCGACTGACTTGCTGTGATATTGTTGCTACTTATTTTCATTTGATTATGCAGTTTATTTCTTTATCTTTATGGATGAGATTAGTGTGACGTGATGTAGTAGACCTTATTTACAGCTTAAGCACGCCCTGATGATTCCATTAAATTGGGTTATCCATCGGTGCGTGCTGCTGGCCATTGCCACGTATCTCCAGTCCCTCGGCATTTTGGGACTGGGGCGTGACAAATAGTGCGTAAAAGAAGACAAGTTTATTAATCATGATTACATATGATAAAAATTTATTTTACAAAAGATTTTTCATTAATATTCAAGATCATGATTACATATGATGGAAATCTATTTTACAAAGGATTTTTCATTAATATTCAAGATCACGATTACATATGATGGAAATCTATTACGCTAGGTTCTCATCTGATGGAGATCTTCATTTCTTCTTCTACAACACTTCTTCGGCTCCTATACGCTGGGTACCAAGAAAATGGTGAATGGAGGGAGGATACAAAACTGGGCCTGTTTAAATTATTCAAGCCCACTCCCCATACGTCATCGGCGGCCATGCTTTAAATTGTGATTAGAATTCATACCCAACACAATACTGGAAGACACGGCCAAGCTGCACCCCAGGATCCAGCTTCATAATAGGGGAAAATACAGCTAGCAAGCTGTGTGGTCTAATACGACCCTTCCTCTCTCTTTGACGAATTGTTATATAAAATCGCTGATTACCTCGAGCAAATGAAGCTATGATATCCCTCCATGGTCCATCATTGCAGAGAATATTTGCTCGAAGACGTCTCTTTTTACGGCTCCTTACATGCTGGAAGAGCATAATCTTCTTCTTTCTCAGTTCAGCCCAATGAATCTCAGCATTCATCTCTTTGGTGAAGGAAGTATGAAAAACAAGTTCATTTGCTTGCCCTTATATAGGCAGAAAAGAACATACAAATTCCAATGACTCCTTAAATGTAGCCGAAAAATTAGCCTCGGAGAACGAGTCAAATTTGACCATTTCATGTTTTATTCAAAGTATTTTAAATTACGAGGAATTTGAAAACTTTGAAGGAGATCTTGTAGAAGCATAAAATACGCTGGGGAATTGTCCGCATATTTTACAGTCAAAACCCCCAACATGCATGAAGTTCCTCTCTGCGTAAAACAGAGCTTCAAGGTTGTTTGACGTAAAATAGGGCCTCAGGCTTCTCTGCGTAAAACAGAGCTTCAAGGTTGTTTGGCGTAAAATAGGGCCTCAGACCTCTATGCGTAAAACAGAGCTTCAAAGTTGTTTGGCGTAAAATAGGGCCTCAGACCTCTCTGCGTAAAACAGAACTTCAAGGTTGTTTGGCATAAAATAGGGCTTCAGAGCTGTCCGCGTAAAACAGAACTTCAAGGCTGTTTGGCGTAAAATAGGGCTTCAGAGTTGTCCGCGTAAAGCAGAGCTGCAAGGCTATTCTGCGTAAAAGGTTGCTATACCTTCCTGCGTAAAGTTTAAAATATGTTATTTTTAATGCAGTGTAAAGTTGTACGAGGAACCCTTCGTATTCCTCAGATGAATTTGTCAGTCAAATCAGTGAACCTAACATCTGACAAAAGTACTGCACGGTTGTGATGATAATTTTTGCACAGAGACCCAGGTTGTCGTTTTGTGACATATTTCTTGATACAAGTCATTTTTACGCATGCAAAAGAAGAAAAATGGCGTCTTCAGAATACGCTGTCTATTCTACATTGATAGAAATAAGTTTTTACGCTCAAGATAAGACAAAATTAGACACCATGCCAAAAGTTGTTTCTTGTACAGAGCTCAAAGCATATCTCTGCATTTAATGCACGAGATTGAGGCATATCTCTGCATTTAATGCACGAGATTTTATTCTATGTTCAAAATTTGTCATGACTGGGAAAGCTAAGACTGAAACTAATACGCTCACATTACCATCCTTGCATTTTATGCCAACCAGGCTATTTTCAACTATAGGAGTACACCGTATGCTATCTCCTCGAAATACGCCAACTCGGCTATATTTGCAAAGGTACGTGGATAAGGCTATTTAGCCCAGAATACGCTCAAGACCTCAGTCGTGGAGGATAATTGGCTACTTTATGCTAGTTATCTATTATTCATGAATCATCAAGCTTTATGCAAGCAGCAGTTACCTACGTGGCTTGCATGCCATGATCTTCGAGAAGCAGTTATACGCGTTACCTTATAAAGAATACGTGTCATACGCAGATTTAGAAGATCATTTGAACGTGGGTAGCAGTTGTCATAACCGCAGCGTAAAGAAAGCAAATTTTTTTTACAGTTTGGCCTTTTACGCCAACAAGACAGTCATTTGGCTTTTATGCCAACCAGGTAGTTACCTACGTCGCTTGCATGCCATGATCTTCGAGAAACAGTTATATGCGTTACCTTATAAAGGGATACGTGTCATACGCAGATTCAGAAGATTATTTGAACGTGGGTAGCAGTTATAACCGCAGCGTAAAGAAGGCAATCTTCTTCACAGTTTGGCCTTTTACGCCAACGAGACAGTTATTTGGCTTTTACGCCAACCAGGCAGTTATTGGATTGATCTATATAAATAGAGACTCCTAGTCGGACCAGAAAGAGGCAAGCACAAGCACAAACAGGACAGGGTAGAGAGACAGACACGCACAGAGACCAAGGAGACAAAGGTATTTTGGCTGACAACTTTGGCAACAGGAATTCGACCCTACTTGCAACTTTCCTTTGACCGAATTTTGCCTTCAGTTCAGAGAAAGTTTGAAGCTTCTTCTACAACACTTCTTCATCATCGTGTAGTCCAAGGAACAAAGTGACCGACCGCAGATCAGACTTCCATAGCAATACTCCCCATAATCATTTTTTATTGTACTTAACATCCTCGTATAGGATTAATTGTACTTTTCTCTTTTCTCGTTTGTAAGCAAAGGTTTCGTATAAACCTCTTTGTTTATCTCACAAACAGTGTTGACTAGTCAAAGAATGAGGGTGAGGCTTCTTCATTGGTCTTGACCAAGGAGGTTATGACACATATTACTATATTTGCAATTAAGCCCTTTAAATTTGGGTATTTGCACAATCACATGAAATAATGTAAAAATTTTGGAAGAAATGGTGTTTGGTATTTTGTAGGGTGAGGGGGTATTGTGTGCTTTGCATGGGCTTAATTAAAGGGGTATTAAAATTAAATTGGGATTAAAATGATATTAGTCCAAGTTGGTATCCCCAATTTAATTAGAATAAATTGTCATGTGCTCTTAAATTAAATGGGGGCACATGGGATCTCAATTGGGAGTGACACAAAGGTCATGAATGGTATAGTCTTAGTGTCAGTCTTGGACCCTTTAATTGGTCCGGCTCAACGGGTTGAGTTGGTATCTAAAAATTGATGGCAACGACACAGGTACGCGACACATGATTAAATAATAGATTTTGGATACGAAAAGTTGTACAATTAAATTAGAGCACAAGGAATTATGATTTTGAGTGACGGGAAAGTCTAGTGCCTAAATTGGCGTGTCAAGTCAAGAATGCAACAACTCATTAGAATTTATGGGCTGATGTTGGGCTCTGAATATTTCAACAATGGTAGGGCGCACCAAGGTTTAATTAAATAATCAGACATCTATAACCTTACTTCTAAATCTCAATCATCTGCTGCTAAACCAAAATTTTCTAACCCATACTATACTATCTATAGAAATAAATGAGGGGGTTTACATCCTTCCCAACTTAGAAAATTTTTGTCCTCGAAATTAAAAGTAAAGCACGATAATAGCTATGAGAATTTAAAAGCAAACTGGTAATCAAATGTTGTACGTAAATTCGTACCTTGGTCCTCAAATAAATACGAAAAACGTTATCGAATGGAATCCTCGCACTCCCAGGTAGACTCGCCTGACGAATGATGCTTCAATGCAACTCTGACCAGTCGAATTGTCTGACCTCTCAAAGTCTTCTCACTGTGATCGAGTATCTCCACTGGCTGCTCTACGTAAGATAAACTGGGCCCGACTGTAATCTCCGAATGATCAAGCACGTGGCTAGGGTCTGCCACGTATCTTCTCAACTGCGATACGTGAAATACGTCATGCACTCCTTCTAATGATGGAGGCAATGCAAGACGATAAGCCACTTTGCCAACTCGTTCCAAGATGTCAAAATGTCCGATGTACCTCGGACTCAGCTTGCCTCTGCCTCCGAATCTGATGGTACCACGAGTAGGCGATATCTTCAAAAATATATGGTTACCTTCCTTGAACTCCAAAGGTCTGCGGTGTGCATCTGCCCAATGCTTCTGTCTGTCATGTGCTGCACGCAGGTGGCTCTGAATCTGCTTGACTTTCTCTACTGTCTGTGTCACCAACTCTGGACCAAGTATCTGACGCTCTCCCACGTTACTCCAACATACCGGTGACCTACACTTCCTGCCGTACAGTGCCTCATAAGGTGCCATCTGTATGCTAGCATGGTAGCTGTTATTGTAGGAGAATTCCATCAAGTGTAAATGGTCCTCCCAAGATCCTCCAAATTCGATCATACACGCTCTCAACATCTCCTCTAGTATCTGTATCGTGCGCTCTGACTGGCCATCAGTCTGAGGATGGTATGCAGTGTTAAACTTGAGATGAGTTCCTAGACTCTCCTGCATACTACGCCAAAAATGTGACGTGAATCTGGAATCACGATCCGATACAATGCTGACAGGCACCCCATGTAGTCGTACTATCTGCCTCATATACATGTCAGCTAATATTTCCGTGGACTGCCCAACTCTGAAGGGCAAGAAATGTGCAGACTTGGTGAGTCTGTCTACGATAACCCAAACTGCATCCTTCCCGCTAGGGCTCCGCGAGAATCCTGTGACGAAGTCCATGGTAATGTGTTCCCACTTCCACTCGAAAATGGAAAGTGGCTGCAATAGTCCTGCAGTCCTCTAATGTTCAACCTTGAATTGCTGACAGACCAAATATCTTGCCACGAATCTTGCAATCTCTCTCTTCATCCCATGCCACCAGTAGTGTTGTCTCAAATCTCGGTACATCTTCGTACCCCCGGGATGAATAGAATAAATAGAGCTATGAGCCTCGGTCGTCAACTCCTGACGTAGCTCGCCACTCGAAACGTATAGGCAATCTTCATACCTTAATGTTCCGCCTTCATGAATCCTGAGTCCCGTCTGCATGCCGGCCTCTGTCCTTTCTCGCAGTCGTCTAAATCTCGCATCTGTAGGCAGGGCTGCCTTGATCCTCTCTATCAATGTGGACTGAATCTCAAGACTGGCCATCTGTCCATCCATTCCTGGTAAAACAATCTCTATCCTAAGCTCCTGGAGATCCTCTAGTAATTGCCGCTGAGTCGTCAAAAAGTATGCTATGGGCTTCCTTCTTAAGGCATCTGCTACTACATTCGTCTTGTCAGGGTGGTACTGCAACTCTATATCATAATCTGTCATCAACTCTAGCCAGCACCTCTGCCTCATGTTGAGCTCCTTCTGCGTGTAGACATACTTCAGACTTTTATGATCTGTATAAATCTCAACACGCTCACCATAAAGATAGTGTCGCCATAGCTTTAGTGCAAATATCACTGCAACTAGCTCTAGATCGTGTGTCGGATAGTTCTTCTCATGAACTCTCAGCTGTCTCGATGCGTAGGCTATCACTTTGCCGTATTGCATCAGTACACATCCTAATCCGCTCCCAGACGCATCACTGTACACTACAAATCCTCCTGATCCTGAAGAAAGTGTCAAAATTGGTGCTGATGTCAGATGCTTCTTCAGCTCATCGAAAGACGTCTGACACTCTTCGATCCAGATAAACTCCTCGCCTTTACGCGTCAGTCGCGTCATAGACACAGCAATCCTCGAGAAATTTTCCTATGAGCCTTCGATAATATCAGGCAAGTCCGAGAAAACTCCTAATCTCTGTAACTGGTGTAGGGGTTGGCCACGTCTCAACTGTAGCTATCTTCTCCGGGTCAACTGATAGTCCATCTCCGGTGATTATGTGTCCCATGAAGGGTACTTTATCCAAGCAGAACTCATACTTGCTGAGCTTGGCATATAGCCTCTCCTGCCTCAGCGTCTCCAACACGATCCTAAGATGTCTCTCGTGCTCCTCCTGGCTCTTAGAATATACCAAGATATCATCGATAAATACCACCACGAACTTATCCAAGTACTGGTGAAAAATATTGTTCATCAAACTCATAAAATACTGCTGGCGCGTTGGTTAAACCAAACGGCGTGACTAGAAACTCATAGTGTCCATACTTCGTCCGAAAAGTCATCTTCGGAATGTCCTATCTCCGTACCTTGATCTGATGATAGCCTGATCTGAGATCGATCTTCGAGAATACACATGCGCCACTAAGCTGATCAAGTGTATCGTCCTGTATTTCTTCGGCACAATTAAGATGACACTAGCCCGGATGAATCCCTTGTCTAAGGGATCCTCTACCATGGACTTTCAGTTCAACCAACTCCTTCAGGTGCCAGTCTGTAGACAGGAGAAATAACTGACTCGGCTCTTAGAGTCAACTCTATAGCAAACTCTATCTCTCTGTCAGGTGGCAAGCCTGGAAGATTCTTTAGAAACACATCCTCAAACTCTGATATAATGCGGGGGTACACTGGTTCACCTTTTGTATTGTGTGCCCCTAAGGTAGATGGGCCCCATGCTCCTGGGCTCCCCGAAGAAACTCAATCTCAAGGTAATTTGGTGGTCTAAATATAGCACAACCACGTCGACAATCTAGCGTCGCGTGGTATTGGCTCTACCAACTCATGATAGGACGATGTCATAGTCTAGACTTAACCTCATAATAAATTCTCCCGTTCTGTTTATGACACTAATCCTCCAAAAGAAAAATTCTTCCTTGTCTAATGTATAATTTTTCTTCTCCTCAAAATTTTCCCTAAAATTTTATTCCTAAAATTTCTTCTTTCCGTTATTTATTGCTCCGGGTCACATAGTGCAATTTAAAATAATGGTATCACCCGAGTACATGCTAGAATTTCTAGCATCAGATCATCATCTTCCTGGTGAGAGCCTAAAATTCTATCTCCTCTAGCTCATAACATCGTTCCTGGTATTGCTATTATATACAACAACTAATTTCTAGTATCGGGCTATGCACTTCCATAAATTATTCTAGAGGGTGATGATCATCAATCTTTCCAACCCCCAGTACTTCCCAAATCACTGCTATCTCAAGTACGGGTAGGGTACTACTGGGTCCAATTCTTTTGCTAACCTTCCACACTAGTTCTAGAATCCAAAAAGAATCTATCAACCTACCCTACTGAAGGTAACAATCTTCTCAGAGATTATTGTACAAATCATGTCTTCTGTCGTCTGAACTACAATCTTCTTCTGGAGGGAATCATCAGGCACAAGCATTCGTCTTCCCGAATAATAGGGGATGAGAAACAATGATAACGATATTGACGAAAATTGAACGAATACAAATTGGAAGTTCAAGGGCGATAATCATATACAAAGTGAGTTTTGAAAATCGATTATGGATTGAGATCCTATACAACATTAAATCATAATATCTATTCCTAATTTGCAGGCTCGCTTGGCACAGTCAGGTGACCAAGACGATTTAAACTGGACCAGCATGGGTCACCACAAAAACATATCACGCCCCAGTCTCAAAATACATAGGACCAGGAATACGCGACACGCCAGTTACGCATTCGACCAGACTCTAATCTGACTCGAACACGTATAAGTTGTATAATAAAGGGCACTATCTAAAAATTCCGTAAATGTAAACATCTATGTCTCAATCCACAATAAACAGAAATATACAAGAAAGAGCTACATGTGTTAAAGTCGGCCGCCCAATAACACACAAAACTCGAATAGACTCGATAAGAAATAAGTCTACAAAAACTAGGCTACAACAGCAGATGAATAATCAATATGAATAAAGTAACCATAATGCCGGTAGAAATGATATGAGTACCTGGTACCAATGCTCGCAAGACAAGCAACTCCATCGGCAACTCCAAACGCTCCGTAATCGTCTATGCTGCAAAACTGGCAGGGGACCAGGTCCTCAGAGGGACGTAACAAGGTACAAAAATACAGCATGCCAAAGTACAACAGAAAGTACAAGTGCAAGGACGGTGTAATCTAGCATAACTACCTAAGTGAGACACAGTTTGAAGACAATGTTCGACGCATGGGCTGTCCAAAATAAAACCGTAGCTCCGAACACAGAGACACACGGGGCGTACCGTAGCTCCGTGCATAGAGTCACACGGGTGATACTACTACTCCGGATACAGGAACACTACATAATATGGATATAACGTATATAAGTGCATGCAGAGGAGCCCAAACGTCTAGTAACTGTCTTCCCCATCCCAAGCGGTCAACGATGGTGCACTGAACCTGAACCTCTATCTAGCAGTCTCGTCATACTGTAGTAACTATCAATCAACGTGACCCTTAGGTCGTCCCAGGTTCCGGTCATGATGTCAGTATCAGGATACAGGAAATCTGGCACGATGACAGTGTCTGAATGTGTCCTAGGGTTATGAGGTACACAGGTACGTACATCAAGGTATTGTGAACCATCTATCACTCGTTACGACGAACGTCTGTACCCGGTTGTGATCCGGATGCGAAGTAACGATTCTAAGCAAACACGCGCACAATGCATAAAATAAAGCAATAAATATCTGGTAACTAAAATACAGGATGGCAAGATACACTTGCCTGCGTCCGGCTGCTGATGACGGGGATCCGGTACAACGTCCAAGTCCGCGGGTCCCGTAGTACCTAGAGACGAGACACAAGCTCAATCAATAACTATCACGAGACTGAAATAAGAAGTGACACACGTCTAATCATATGTTCAACCTTAGTTACAAGTCACATGGACACGAAGCTAGAGGGTTGACCAAGGTTGACTCGGGGTATGTTACATCCAATCAAATTAATCATCTGTACAATATCATCAATCCAAACCTCAATCTTACTATATTCATTACGATATTCAGTTAATCAAACCCTGATTAAATTCTCAGTTTCATCTCAGTGTTCACAGACGTTAACATGCACATTGACGTCTCAAGCTCAAATAAATAATTAATATTCTCTGTCCTCAATCACGATCTCATAATTTGATATTATACCTATTTCACGATCGAGCACCTGCTCCCAATGTCCATCAACATTTTAATATCATATTATATTCAGCAATAGTTTAAAATAGCTCAATCAACAATAATCCATACGCGTATAATAAATAGGATAACACCCTACTGTCTCGTATGGCACTCAAAAACCCAACCTCCAAATATTTTATATTTCCAATTTCAACCCTCATATGTATATATTTCATGTCCTTAATTAATTTGTATTTAAACCATAATTATTCAACTTAGCAATCTACCATCACTTACATATAATAACACTAAAATCTCTACTCAGCATTTAACCATTAATTTCCATATTATACTTACGAAATAAACCCTAAAATCTCATATGCAAATATAACCTCAAAATCTCAATGCATATATGTAACCCTTAACTAAACTCGTTTCCTTCTCAAACCCCAAACTTAATGTAGCATACATGAACCCTAAACTAAGTAACTAAGTTACATGAAACCCAAAGACAATATATGAAACTACACTACAAGGAGAGGGGGAGGAGTTCACCTTGGCGACGTGTGGTGGCCGTCTCTGGCCGGAGGTAGAGGGAGGCTCGAGGTAGCGATGGACGTGGCGACAAAGATTCTGATGAACACAGGAATCAATTCTCAAAGGAAAAACCATGGAAACCTCTCCAATTTACAAGTTTTTGGCATTCATCGTAGGCTTATATGCATGGCTTTTCATGGTGAGCATTTTCACCAGTCTACACCAGTGACACTAGTAACAATGGTCATGGAGACAATGAGAGAAGAGGTAGTAGTAGTGCTGGTAGTGGTGGTCGGAGTAGAGGGAGGTCGGGTAAGGTGATGGCGGTGGTGCGGGTGATGTCGACCGGGGTTGCAGTCGGAGAAGAAGGTCGAGGGGAGGCCAGTGATGGCGGCGGTGGTGTGCAGCAGTTGGAGAAGGTTGGCCGGAGTCGAGCTCATGGCAGTGGGGCATAGGCAATGCTGGAGGGAGGCGGGCGGCAGCTGCTCGTCGGGGTTGGTGGTCAGGGTACAGCGGGAACGGGGGGGTTCGGCCATGGAGGTGCAGTGGACCTGGGGTGGCCAGCTCGTGGGGTGGCCGTGGGTGTGTGGAGGTGGTGGTAATGGCGGATGTGGTGTGCTTGGCAGCAGTCGGAGTTGGCTCATGGCAGCGCTGGTGGCCGGAGGGGGAAGCTCGGCCAGGTAGTGGTGCTTCTTTAAGGAAGAAGAAGAAGAAGGAAGGAAGGAAGAAGGAGAAGAAGAAAGGAAGAAGAAGTAGGAAGTGATCGGCTGAAATTTTGAGGAGGGGGGAGAGAGAGAGGGGGTGGGGTTTCCCAAGTTTTGGGATTAGGGCCTGCTTAGGAAAGAGTGTGGGAAGAGACTTTTTATAGGGAGTTATGTGGGGGTTGTGTGGTGTGGATGAGCCCAATTCAAATGGATTGTGAGGATTTGACATGAAGAATTTTCATTCATGGGAGGGGGTGTTAACTAGTCAAAGAATGAGGGTGAGACTTCTTCATTGGTCTTGACCAATGAGGTTATGACACATATTGCTACATTTGCAATTAAGCCTCTTAAATTTGGGTATTTGTACAATCACATGAAATGATGCAAAAATTTTGGGAGAAATAGTGTTTGGTATTTTGTAGGGTGAGGGGGTGTTGTGTGTTTTGCATGGGCTTAATTAAAGGGGTATTGGAATTAAATTAGGATTAAAATGGGATTAGTCCAAGTTGGTATCCCCAATTTAATTAGAATAAATTGTCATGTGCTCTTAAATTAAATGGGGGCACATGGGATCTCAATTGGGAGTGACACAAATGTCATAAATGGTGTAGGCTTGATGTCAGTCTTGGACCCTTTAATTGGTCCGGCTCAACGGGTTGAGTTGGTGTCTAAAAATTGATGACAACGACACAGGTGCGCGACACGTGATTAAATAATGGATTTTGGATACGGAAAGTTGTGCAATTAAATTAGAGCACAAGAAATTATAATTTTGAGTGACGGAAAAGTCTAATGCCTAAATTGGCGTGTCAAGTCAAGAATGCAATAACTCGTTGGAATTTATGGGCTGATGTTGGGCTCTGAATATTTCAACAATGGTAGGGCGCACCAAAGGTTTAATTAAATAATCAGACATCTGTAACCTTACTTCTAAACCTCAATCATCTGCTGCTAAACCAAAATTTTCTAACCCATACCAGACTATCTATAGAAATAAATGAGGGGGTTTACAGTCCATGCCCTCTACCTCTGTGATTTCCTCGACCCCTAGTATTGGTCACATTTTTTTGAGCACTAGTCGCATTCACTTCAGCTGGAATTGGTGCCGACCCAGTTGGTCTACTAGTGTGGTTTTTTATTAATAACTCATTATTTTCTCGGCCATGAATAAGGCCGCAATGAGTTCGAAATACTTCTTAAAATTTGTCTCTTTATACGTATGTTGTAGGATCATATTAGTCGCATAAAATGTGGTGAATGTTTTCTCTAACATGGAATGCTCTATCACTTCTTCACTACATAACTTCAATTGTGAAGTAATCCTGAACATAGCTTAATTATAGGCTGCAACTGTCTTATAATCTTAGAAACGTAGATTGAGCCATTCATGGAGTGCACTTGGTAGTATGACCATTTTCTGGTGATCATATCTCTCAGCTAGAGAATTCCATAGCACCAAGAGGTCATTGACTGTTAAGTACTCAGCCTTGAGATCATCATGAATATGATGTCTTAAGAAAATTAAAGCATTTGCTTTATCTTGTGCAGATATTGACTTATCAGCCACAATTACGTCACCTAAGCTTTTGGCTTGAAGGTGCAATTCAGCATCCAATCTCCAGTTAAGAAAGTTCTGGCCTTCTAAGTTTAGAGGCTTGAAATCATGCTTTGTGAGGCTCGACATATTGTTGTATAAGATCAATAATAACAAGTTAACATAAGAACTTGGCAAATTACAAACAATTCATGTTCATGGTATACACTTCAAACAATGATGTTTCAGAAGTTTATTTATACCAAACAAATCTTGTTCATAGTATGCTTCGAACAATGATGTTTTAGAAGTCGTAGGTAAATATCAAACACTAGATGTTCATGCTATGTTTGGAACCATTATTATGTTCAAGAAGTCTTTCAAAAATACCATATATTGTATGCTTCGAACAATGATGTTCCAGAATTCATATATATATAGACCAAACAATTCATATTCATGGTCATCAGATCTCTGATGGTTTTGATATGAATGTATTAACATATATAAAATAAATAAATAATAACTCCAACGTTCTCTCTGAGAGTTCTATATACGATTAACATCGGAGTGCTATCAGATTTAACTAAAAGAAGTTAGATAAATGGATAAAAAATATTTTTTTTGCCCTAGCGGTATGCCAAGAGATGTATAAACATCAACATCAGGCTGCGCCTAGGGTATGCATATGTAGAAAAAATAAACATAAATAACCATATCTATTACCGAAGTGGAGAATCTGTAAATGGCGGCTTCACTGAGATGCTCTCGCTTATTTTCTCCCGCTAGAGCTTCATGCTGATAACGTGTTAGAATAAACGTAGAAGAAGGAAGAAGAAAATAGGAGAGAAGCTCTCTTATTAGTATGTTCTCATAGTGGGAGGCAAAGACCTTATTTATACAATCCAATGAAGGTGTAATACTAATCTCTAACCAATGTGGGACTAAAATACAAAGTGAAAATCCAACCCTTTAGTAACCCACTTTATAACAGTAATCGCTTTTTTGTCTTTATAAATCTCTAACTAATATAAGGTGGCTTGGAAACGGTTCAAAATTGAATTGAACCCTCTGAAATGTTTGTAAATACTCCATTAATTATTTTAAAATAAATTAACTAATTATTTAACTACATGATAAGATTTAATTGTAACTAAACATCTTTAACTCAAGTGATTATGGTGTAAGTTATTTTCTTTGGTCGCTCATTTTCAATTTCTAAATATAATATTTATAATAAATTTATATTTAATTTTTATTAATTTTTTATGTAAGTAATACATGTGCACGTTACTAATCTTCCCTAATATAATGAGGCTTCAAAATGGCTCAAAAGTGAGCCATCTAAGTTGTACGTTTATCATCATAAATTAATTATTTTTAAAAACTTAATATTACGAAAAAAAAATGAAAAAGTAAAATTTGTTATAAATAACACTACAAGGATTCAAACTCAGTCAACCTGAGAGAAACTGAAAATACCTCCCACCTTAATCATATGAGTTACAAGAGATATTTATTTTTAATTAGATAATATTATGTAGCTAACCTCTTTATGAAAAAGTATAAATATATTCATAGCTAATTATAATTAAAATACAATCAAATATATAACAAAATTTAATTAAAATATACATAATAAATCTTAATTTAAATATATTTAAATAATTTTAGGAAAATAAATTATTTTACGTAAACATACATGGATTTATTAATATTATATAATTTACTAGTATTATATAATTTACTGTCAATATTGAATTAACCTAACCATAATATTATGACAGAAAAAAAAAATCTGTCCAAATTTCTTGGCAGTCAATGATACGGAAACACTGTGCGCATCATTGAGTGGATATCATACAAAGAAACCAACACGGCTACACTTCTGGTGCTGCGTTCGACACGTGTCAAGCTTCTGACGCGTTGCAAGATTTTGCTCATCAATTATATACCGTACGATCACGAGTGATTCTAATGTTACGATGTATAAGATCCTTACTGTATGGCAGAAAATCAGTGGATCGATCTACGGCAACATATTATATTTTTTATTTATAAAATGATAAAGGGAGACGTATTATTTTTTATATTTATAAAATAGTAAAAGTTGGAAAATAGTAGATCAAAAGGCATTAATACAGTGTATACAAAATTTTGAACGTTACGTCGAAAGCGTTATGTCGAATTCCGAACATTATGTCAAAAATTCAAAAAAAATAATATATATATATATATACACCGAACTTGTTGCACAACAAGTATACGTAAAATTGTTACTTTATACACAATTATTATTTCAGAGGAAGAATACTTGTTAATTTTTTGATCACACACTTTGTTTTATCATAGCAATTTTGGTTGGTTGAGCTCATCAGTTTGTGGGGATGTCAACTAGTACAATGGCTCTCCCTCCACATAAGTTCATGCATCTTAATTAGGGGTGAGCATCCGAATCGATTGAAAAAAATTCGGTTGGTTTTTTATTTTAAAAATGCTAAAAAAATTTATTTGATTTCAATAAAAAACTAAAAATCAAATAAGATTTATAAAATTATGTAAATATTCCAATTCTATGCATATTTTGTAATTAAAAATGTGTATATTTTAAAACCAATAATTCTATGTATATGTTTTGAAGTCCATCTTTGAACACAATTTTAAAATACAACAAATATATGTATAAAATTATAATTTGTAATATAATTTAACCATGATTTCAACTTTGGATCCGATTCATTAAATAATAACAATAGTCCATCAAAACAAACCGAATAGATTATTCGGTTCGGTTCGGTTTCGATTTTAACTAATTTCGGTTCGGTTCGGTTCGGTTCGGTTTTTAATTTTTTAGAATTTCGGTTTAATCGGTTTTGACTAATTCGTTTCGGTTGAAACCGAATGCTCACCACTAATCTTAACCTTGTTTTTTATTTGCTTCTGCTTCTAAAAAAATAATTAAGAACGGAAATAACATATAAAATAAAATATATATTTTTATTTTTATAAGTGTCTACAAAATAAAGTAGCAAGTACAAATCAAACGGATGGACTATTTCGATATTGAAAACAAAAAAGGAATATATTAGATACCGGCAATAAGAAAGAAATATTTACAGAAATTTATTCTTAGAATAACAAAGATTTGATAGGGGTATTTAAAGTTTGGCAAAGTATGTTGTGCCCTTTAGTAAAGGCTCTAATTTAGGCTTCAAATTTTTGTTGGGCATTTTTGTCGAAGAATGATGCAAAAACAAGTAGTAGGTATCAAACGTCAATGCATCAATTGCAGTGCAGGTGTGTCAATTCTCCTTTGTAGTTGTGATCCTATAGTTGGCTCAGAAATTCAATTCTCTGACCTATTCTCATGGTCCCATTTTCGCCCGTTGATCAGTCGCATTCTACAGTCCATTCTTCTCCAAAGAAAGCCAAGAACCAAACGAGACCAACCAACCTAATAATAGCCACTTCTTCAGGACGCTTCGAACCCCTTTCTCCCATTCTACTAGAATTTATCCAATGGAACGAGATATTGAGCGTCGGAACAACGTATTGAATTTTAGCCTAGAATTGAGATTAGAGATACTTATATATATATATATATATATATATATATATATATATATATATATATATATATACGTGCTAGTATATATTTTAGAGGGTATAGATGGGACGTATAGCGTAGGTTGAGATATCGGATACCGAGGGTATTCCGGTATCTCAAGGAGGCGAGTTTGAGGGTTTATTAGCTTAATGACCTAGTTTTGACCTAGAATTTTAGGGGCACCCTAGTTTGACCTAGACTTGACCGTAGTTGACCTGTTTGACCTAGAATGACCATAGAAGCCTGTTTTTAGTTATTTTATATCTGTTTAACTCATTAGAAACATGTTTAATCTTGCTTTTCGCAATAGGTCCTTGCGACACCAGTTCGGATCGCCAGTTGCTCAGGACGTCAGGCGATTACGTTCTCTGATAGTTTTCATTATCTGATGATTATTATGATTCAGCTTCTAGTATAGTATCATATGATTTTCTGGCACGACACGAACTAGTATTTCTGGATTCATTTACTTGCGACACGTTTTTGGTGGTTAATGGTAAACTCGTCCAACAACCAAGGACGAACCTAAGTTGTGGGCATGGGTAGACTCTAACCCACCAAATATATATATATATTTCCAAAATTTTTTAAATTTAAGTCGGTCCACATCCAGTCCACCATAGCACACCTCAGTTCAAATTTCTGGTTCGGTTCCATCCTTGATGACAACCATTTTTGGTAATCCTATCTTTGACGATATTTGACAATTGTTTCATTAGTTTCATTTTTGACTTTTGATATAACTATGTGTTATTATATCATTTGACGGACTCACCATTCATCACTGTCACGTGATGAGTAGGGGTGGACATATAACGGTTGAAAACCGAAAATCGAACCGAAATATGACAAACGGTTCGATTTTTCGGTTATCGGTTTGAAAATTTTAAATTTTGAAATAACGGTTCAGTTTACGGTTCTTGATACGACTAACCGAACCGAATCGAAAACCGATTTAGATTTAGTAATTTATCAAACTACCCTCAACCTATATATACTAATATATTTTTTCTAACTCCTACCTGAGCGCACTCTCTCCTCATATTCTCTGTCGGTGCTTCTTTGAGCACTCTCTCTCTACCCTCAATCTATATATACTAATAATTTATATTGTAATAATTCATAAATACAACAATATCAATTATTTTTTTAAGATTTGTTATTTAAATAGGCCCATTTGTTAAAATTTTGAAGGCCCAACCCATTGACCCAAGAAACTGAATCAACCAAAAACCGAACCGAATTGTTCATTTTTTATTAAAATGATTTGATTTTCGGTTTTGAAAATTACGTCTACGGCTATTTCGATTCTATATATTCGGTTCGGTTACCGAACCGTTGTTCACCCCTAGCTTGAGTTTGTCCCACTGGAGATGTCAAATGGCATGAGCGAACCAACCAACCAACCAACGATGTCTATTTCAACAACGATCAACATCCCCGGGCTGGCGTCACTGCACATATCAGCTGCAGCTCCTTTACAGTCGCATCAGCGAAATGTCCAGGCCCAGATCTTATGGAATTATTCGCAATCACCAACCTACAAAACACATCAGCGATAGAGTACCTAAAGACGCGGGGCATCTTGAGTCACTAAGCTTCCAGAGTTAATAGAAACCAATATGTATAATTTTTGTTACAGTAACACAAAAGTTAGTTGTTATATTGCCTAACATCAAAATAAACTTCACCCACCCGGTTGTGCAACCTTGACAGCTTGACGGGCACGGAAGCTAGCTTTAATTTCGCCATAGTAGACAGGATTGCCGCCTAGATAAACGAGAAAGTTCCAGCCGACGGGAGATCCTCCTACGACGTAAGTCCCCTGAGATCCTTCTTCTGGTGGCATGCTCCGGGTTGCTTTCTCCTTCGACACGATTGGGACATCACCTCCTTTTTGAGTTTGCGGAACCTGGTTCTCTACTGGCTGGGGCTTTCCCTCCTCGGTTGCTCCGCCTGAAGGTTGCTCCTTCGCCGGCGTCTGAAGTTTCGTATTGTAGTCAGCATACCGCAGCTCTCTTGCTAGCTCGATCATCGTCTTCATCTCTACAATTGGATGTGTGTACAATTTTATCCAAGTTAGATCTCAGATCACCAGTTATCAGCTTCAAAAAAAAAAAAAAAAAATTACCAGTAACCCAAATTTTCAAGGAAATTGTGTGGTGAAAGGTTGGGTGGGTTCAACAAAATCAACGAAGTTCAATTTCTTTTACAAAGTTGGTACCGAGTAACATTTTGATTTCTACAAATTAAACTTCTCTCTTAAAATCTCCCTCTCCCTTCCAACTTACAACTTAACCCCCCACCAACTAGCCGTGCAGAGCGGTAGTCACAAACGACATGGTCATTCAGATCTGCCCTCAGGTGAGTTTCATACCACCATGCAAGGAAGGAGGAAGCAATAAGGGATAAAATGTAATTTGTTCAAAACATTCTATTTATATATAATTCAAGTGTCCTAAGAAACTAAAGAAAATTGAGGTAATAACCAGAAGATTGTGGATACATGACCTGACAGCTAAAAGCACGTTGGGTAGGTATGGATGTGACCATAAACGTAGAGGAGCACTGCAATTGATTTTAAGATATAAGGATTATCCTGTAATTATTTAGAAACGGAGCTCTCAAACCAATAGGTAAGAAACATGGTTCTACGCGTTTAAATGTAAAAAAAAAAAACAATGAAACGACACAAATCTGTGGATTTGAGAGGAGAATTCCTCGAGACACTTTAGTCTCTCCATCACCAAACATTAGGTTTTAGTGACACTATAATGGACAGGGAACTCTCCTTTTCATATCCCAAGAGAGCCCGAAATATTCATGTGAAAAGGATTCCAACTCCTATTTGTTGGGGAACGAAACGCGGAAACCATTCCTCCAAACCAAGAAGCCACGAGAGAACCGAAAAAATTCACACGAAAATTAAATCGCCAAAATCACACAAAAGCCAAACGCAGACAACGATTTTTACGTGAAAAATTCTAGCAGAAAAAACCATTGGACGATCGGAATCCAACCTTGAAAAACCTCTAATATTGGAAAAAGAAAGTGCACCGACTACTTACAGATTTCTCACCAAAACGGATTACCACCACTACTTGAAAGAAGAAAACCTGATTACAGACTTCGAAGAACAAGAGCAGATGAAAAAAATTACCCGAAACGATCTCTCCTTCACAATAACCCGTCAATCCTCTCTCTCTCTCTCTCTCTCTCTCTCTCTCTCTCAAAAGTTGCAAACTTCGACCTCCTCTAGGTTAGATTAGATCAGGACCATTGATTTGATACAACAGTGTATAAAATACCCCAGAACTCGCACAGCCCCTACCAAATCGAATTCTGTCCGAATTCAGTTTTTCCAAGCCAACAAATTATGTCCCTCTGGGATCGAATTCGGACCGAATTCCCATCCGAGAATTCGGACCGAATTCCCCTTGGATCTGGGCAGAATCTCCCTGCTCCGATACATCGGTTTTCTCCGATACGCAAATGACACTCGTCACACTCCCCGAACTTCTTCGGCACACGGACGTTCGTCGCACTCCGAGGTATTCTCCATATAGGTTGGGAACCCCACACAACACTAACACTATTACCTTAGACATCTTAATCACACAAGGAAAGATAAAATCTAATAAACTTGCAAGACACAGGGACATACCTCTAGTCCTAGCGGCTTCATTAACCACTATAATATCGCTCCTCCATACAGGGACATACTATGGCTCGGCGTTGTCCATATCCAAATCACCTAAGTAATTTTTTTTCATCTTGTCCTCAATTGGCGCCACATCTAACTTTCAACGGATACACTTATTTTTTTTCATATCCTTTATATATTATCTTGGTATTTTCATTTCATCTATACTAACTTTGACATTTTTTCTAATTGGTCAATACTCCGATCTATAAAGCATAGCTGGCCTTATACAATTTTTCTTTCAACTTCATAGGTATCTTGCGATACAAAGTATTCCAGAAGCACACCTCCATTTCAACCATCATGTTTTAATTTTATACATGGCATCATTCACAATCTCTCCATCATGATGAATGGTTGATCCTAAATACCGAAAGCTACAACAATCAGGTATCTCGTCCATCGATATTGACTTTCCACTCATTTATCTTTTAACTTCGGGTTAAAATTACATGTCATATACTATGTTTTCGTTCTACTAATCCTAAATCCTCCAGTCTTTCTCTACATTTCTATTTTAGCATCTAACCCTTCTCTACTCTCATCAATCAACACAATATCATCAGCAAATATCATATACCATGGAACATCCTCCGAGATATGCCTAAAAATTTCGTAACTATCACATAAAGGTGAGTACTCAGCGTTGATCCTTGATGTAAATTAATGGTAATAGGAAACGAGTTAACTATCTCCTCCGATAGTTCGGACGCTCGTCGTAGCTCTATCATACATATTCTTAATAATCTCAATATAACTATTAGAAACTTACTTTTTTTTCAAAACCTCCATATTATCTCCCTAGGAACTTGACCATAAACTTTCTCTAAGTCGATAAAAACCATATGTATCTCTCATTTTCTATCTAAATATTACTATTAATCTTCTTAGTAAGTAAATGGCTTTCATAGTAGATTTTTCCAACATAAAAACCAAATTGAATATCTGAAATTAGTCTTTTTTCTTAATTTGTGCTCAATCAGTCTCTCCATTAGTTTCATAGTATGACTCATAAGCTTAATTCCTAAAGAGTTGTTACAACATTGTATGTCTCCTTTGTTCTTGTGTATGGGTGATGCTTTGTTTATTTCTATTTAGCACTTATGCATGTTTATCTATTGGATTGGAGGTTGGCTTATTCATAGCAGATTTAGGATATGGTTTGCAATATCCTACCATAGTGGAATCCACTATCGTGATCTGGATAACTCAAGCTGAAGAAAAATAATCTTCAATGACAAAAGCAAAGCATCACATGGAGACCACAAACCCTACAAAGACCTATAATTTCAGGTTGCATAAATAAAGGATGGAGAAATACTAAGCCCTGTTCTGGTATTGTTGTTTCTTTTAAACAGCCTTCCCAACTTCCAGAAGCTGTCCTAAAATGAACTAGTTTATCAAAAAGATAAGCAGAAGAAGCTCTTATCAAACAGCTTTTCCTGCTGCTTTCCAAAAAATAAAAAAACAGAAGGCTAAATAAGCAAATACCATACTCAGCCTAAAAAGAGAAGATGAAGAGCTCAAGAACTTGTAGTGAGCACGTTAAGTGAGAGGCCTATAGATCGAACTCTGTGTAGATGAGTTGAAAAAATAGAAATTATACAAGAAAATGACCAAACTGGGAGTTTTGGGACACAATTGCACTTCACACAGACCAACAACTGTTCATAAAACGGATATATCTCAATTATCTAATAGAGTTTCAAGATGAACCAAAATATTTTAGAAACTAGGTGTCTAGAGAAAAATCATATTTTGAAGACTTCTTGTGATTCTATCATCTAATAGGTTATATAACACAGCTGCAAGAGTCAACCATGGGCAGTCAACAACAATTGAGATTCCATGTTCAAGTAGGAGTACGACAATTCTTGCTTGGTCATCGTTTTAAGTCCAAGGATATCTTTCGATGTTACAATTATACTGCTATTAGGAGTCATAATCAAGTATGATTAAGGTTGGTAGACCATAGAAAGATTATGAGGTTCAAGGGACTCGTATCCATTATCTCCAACCTAAACAATAAAAACCTAGATTTCTCCATATGTCACCACATGGCAGAGATGGCCTTCAAGGTCTTACATCAGTGAAAGTAGATGTTGAGTGACTTGAATCTACAAGGACCAAGAAAAAGAACTAAATATAGAAACAAGGATGGCACCCCCAATTTGGTACTGATTAGCTCTTACGAAATCAATATTCTAGGGTTGGTAAGGACTCTTCCCACTTGAAAAGTAATCCTAAAACACCCAAAAAAATCCGAGTAAATCCAAGTTGGCCTAGTCCAACTCAGTTAGGAATATGAGTGCTGCTTTGTACATAAATCTAACTTTGCGACTCAATTTGAACCAGTGGATGATCAAGATCAGAAAACTGCTCAAAACATGAAGAGTAGCCCAAGAATTCTAAGTTCCACATAATCTACATCCATCTTCAGTCTCCAATGGCCGGCAGAGATACACCAATTTTGCTAAGAAAGTGTCAACAATAATATGGATTGCAGAACATACTTTGTGACCTATTTTCCTTGTTGTCTTGTCTATATGAATATTCATTTCAGGTTAGAACAGATATTTCGTACCAAGTACCTACACCGTTGAAAGTAGGGCTGGAATTTCACCCAGTTACTTGATCTCTAATCTACCACTAATTAGTCACTTGGCGCGTCTTGCTCCTAGGCGCAGGGGCAGCGCCTCAGGGCACTCCAGGCGAGGCGCAATTCTTAAGGCGCGCCTAGGTGCGCCTTTTTCGAGCGCCTTGGAATAGCTAAGGCGCGCCTAGGCGCGCCTTGATAATCTTGTGAAAAAATAACATGTTTAGACTTTTTTTAACTGTTGTACTGTTTTTAGACTGTTTTTTGAACTGATGTACTTTTTTTTATTGTTTTCTCTCTCACTCACTCAATTCAAAGTGATTGCAACCTAGACATGGAGAATTTGAAGCACACATGTTTATTAATGTAGAAATTCGATGTATATATATATATATATATATATATATATATATATATATATATATATAATTTTTGCGCCTCGTGTCGCTCGGGCGCGCGTCTTAAGTGCGCCTCGGGCGATTTGGACCCTTTGCGCCTTGAGTGCGCCTTGCGCCTTTGACTACCTTGTTTCAACCTGATAAGAATGAATACAGATACAAAATTTTGCTTTTGCAATGTGATTAACTAGGCACCAAGTATTATTTCAAGTTTGGGTCGACTTTGATTCAGGGCAGGTTTATAGTAGCCATAACGAAGTACCTACACACTAAATGTACATGTTCATCCTTTGCTGGGCTCTGGTTCAATTCTACTATACAATATATGCATGTACAGTCACACCCTGCCCCGTGGGCCCACCAAGACATGACCCATGCATGAGCCTCATATGCATCATCACTTGGCCCACTTGCCAAAATGGTTAACTTGGATGTAGACATGAGATCCAAACACTTAATATAAACCAATCATACTCTCGTCCCATATTGGATGTGAGCCTAAATCATGGGTTTTCACAATATCCTTCACTCAAAGACGTGATGTCAACGTCGCAGTCCATGCAATGTCCCAATTTCATCTGTTTCACCTTGGTAGAACACATATCAAACAGGTAGCTCTTATACCATTTGTCACACCTAACCAGCGGGTCCTCCAGTACATAAACCACGCATGGGGTTCATGTGCATTGTTACTTGGCCCACTTGCGAAAATGGTTAACTCGGATGTACACATGAGAACCAACAGTTAGATATAAACCAATCAAAAATCTAATCCCATATCCGATGTGGGTTAAATCTGCCCAGAACTCTTTCGGACTTAGTTTTAAATCCTTACACTATCTACTAGACTACTAATTCAAGTTAGGTTCTCGTGGTTGGTTTAAAATCACATAATTGGGTGAAATACCAGCTTTACTCACAAAGTTACTGAGATTTCAGGTATATAATGGTTCTTCTTGGCATTCTCTAAATGATTGGCCCCACTAAACAAGACTATGGTAACTGATTACAATATTTAATAGAACACGCATACACTTAATCACACGGAGAGATTATGTAGATGGCTGCTTGGATGTTCTGGCAAAGCCCCAATACATACTGCATGATATGATGCTATGCAGCTAAGATCCGTTTGTATTGGCTTGCATAAAATGGTGCATTTATTCCCTAAGACACAATTGAGGATCTTAGGTACCCATATATTGAGCTTAAATTGTGATACGGTGGTGCAAGAAGATGGTCCAACATCACCACTAGAGTGTTGCTGTAAAGCCTTCTAAAAGACTAAAACAGAAAAATATATATTTATGGGTGGCTTTCCTAATGACTTAAAAATAGTTATTGATATTATTCAATGTTCATACCGAAACGGCCGAAACTAACAGATTCAAACCACCGAACCCCTTCGAAACTGCCCAGAAACTGCCAGTTAAGAAGAGTCAGTCATTGACCCTGATACTGCGAGCCATGCTCAAAACCTTCCATATTGTTGTAAAATTCGATGCATGTTGTTTCTAAGCCTTCCATTTTATGGGTGATTTTCCCTGGTGATGCTGCAAACTTTTCCAAATTGTCAGAAAATAAGATGCCTGTCAATTCAAAGCCTTACAATTCGGTTGTGGGAATGGGTCCAAATCGCCCATGTACCAAAGGCGTACCCATGTACAATTCAAAGCCTTACAACAGAAAAGTCATATATATAACCAAGTACCAAAGGCGTAAGGCGCACTCGAGGCGCAAAGGGTCCAAATCGCCCGAGGCGCACTTAAGGTATATATATATATATATATATATATATATATATATATATATATATATATATATATATATATATCGGATTTCTACATTGATAAACATGTGTGCTTCAAATTCCCCATGTCTAGGTTGCAATCACTTTGAATTGAGTGAGTGACAAAACAGTAAAAAAAAGTACATCAGTTCAAAAAACAGTGTAAAAACAGTACAACAGTTAAAAAATAGTCTAAAAATGTTATTTTTTTTCACAAGATTTTCAAGGCGCGCCTTAGCTATTCCAAGGTGCTCGGAAAAGGCGCACCTAGGCGCGCCTTAAGAATTGCGTCCCGCCTGGAGTGCCCTGAGGCGCTGCCTCTGCGCCTAGGAGCAAGGCACGCCTGAGGCGCACCTTTGACTACACTGCCACAACCTTCTACATGACTTTTCTGTTGTTCACTAGAAAAAGCCGCAAACTCAAAGGACTATAAATAAACTACTGATGAGAATGCTGACAGAAAACTTTCACCAATGAAATCAAATTCAATGTACATTAGGAATATACTTCCCAACACTTGATAATAAATTCTCAGATACATGCACATCAAGTATTGTAATTTCCGTAACTATGGAAATCATCAAGCATTGTAGAAGTTTCACTAAAGCCTTCCAAAAGTAAAATAAGGTCCTACAACAGGTTTAAAGTCAAAATCGATCAAAATCACACCCCCCCCCCCCCCCCCCCCCACCCACAACAAAAAAAAGAAAAAAGAAGTAACATTCAAGATATTATGAATTGAGCAGTGCTCACACTAAACAATCACCTGGCTCCCAAAACTCTTAACGAAAAAGATATACTATACGAGTCCAACATAAAAGTTAAAAGTGCATCTACTTCTCCAGATAAATTTCTTCTAAGAACAACCCCTAACAAATTGCTAGTTGAAGTTAATACCTTAAAAATAATGCACAGAGGTAGAAAAAGGCATTTCCAATAGTATTGAAAAGTTGCTTTCTTCTGTGACGAATGAATACTAGAGATACATGAATCCAGACTATAAAAAATTTGAAAAGTACAATTATTGGGTAAGTCAGAAAGTTGTGCAACAAGTAGACTTTAGAACCCTGAAGACAAGCAATGTGGAGGGATAGATGAGGTCCTTGTAGTTGTGCTATATAATACACAGGGATTGTTCAAGCAGCACCATGAGAGGATATTGTCATAAGCTCTTTAGTAATATTTGGATATGTTCAGGTTAAGCAGAAACCAAGATAAAAACCTATAATTGGGCAGTAATAGAGTGGCGATTGATCTGAAGCTAATGTGTAGCCTTACATAGACCTAATGCAAATTGATATCCGTATAGCTGAACTTAAACTCAAGGGTAAAACTTCTGGATCATGTTTGTTTATACAGAAAAACCACCATTGGACATTGTTTCAGTGCCAATGAAGTAACTGAAACGTTCTGTCAAAGCAAAACCTCTTCCTTTAAGACACTAAATGAGCTAGTATGAGCAGCATTAATCTATTAATACCAGCATAAAAAGAATGGACTATTCTACCATATAACTAAAACATGCATAATTTTTGGCATAGCTATAATATTGTGCTTGTCAACTTACGTTTTCGGATGTCGCTCACCACTTTGTTGTGCCGGAAATCAGGGGCATGGATAACCTACCAAAACAGAAATTATGACTTTTCAGGTAAACAAATTAGAATATAGATGACTACCAATTGCAATATCAAACACTATGCAACCATATTTCTATGATATATACACTACGGCTCCAATACTACAGAAGATATTCGCCAGCAAACACAAGTACTGCAGAAGACATTGGCCAGCAAAACACAACGAAATGATCCCCATAAGATAATTTATCTAGTAAGCTATTGAAAATAAATAAAGATTTCAAGAGCCTACTACTACACCAAAACTCTAGGGTATTGGTGAAGGATGAGGGTTTTATATTATATTATTCAACACGCTCCCGTAAATTGAGACCATTTATGGGTTGAAAGCTGGATTCATGCAGAGGTATAGATCTATCAATGGTAAGCGATAACACGATAACTCGATCCAATTCATGACTAAAATTTCGGGTTAGGATGTAAAAAAATTTAACCCGAATGAGAAGGGACAGGTTCGATTCCTACCATATATCATTGGGAAACAAAAGTTTCCTCATTTAATTTTTAAAATGAACCAGTATCGGTTCTTCAAACCAGATCTTGAATGTAATTAGGTTCGGGTTTGGTTTCGGGTACACTTATACAACCCGAAGAATTTTTGGGTCAAGTTTAGACAGAGTTTACATAAATCTGACCCGAACCCGATATGAGTATAATGTTTTTTTGTAAAATCTGCTTAAATTGCACGTCAGAGAGATTGAACCAAAACTCTAGATTGTTGGTGAGGATTGTACATCTCTATATTTTTGGGACCCAAGGTCGGAAAAGAACCGCGATCCGGATCGGAAGATTCGAAACTTGGACGGGGTATGAGCGATCCCGTAACTATGCTCTGGGACACCCTTGATTTCCATAACAAAGATAACCAACATCACCATCGTTGAATAACACGATTTAAAACTATAAAAACCATTTGATTTTAATCATAAACCTTTAAATGTTGAAATTTTGTCTCACCCAAATATGGGTTAGGCAATAGGAGAGTTTGGCAAAACTTTATCCCACGACTGATAGGTATGAACTATGAAGAGGCAGTCGGTTAAAGAATGAGTTTGGTCCATATTCCAATAGGTTAACCTTATGGGACAAAGTGGATCCTAGCCCATTGTCAAGCCACACTGCAAAAGTTCTATAGGCCTATCGCCTATGAAGATAAGAATCGGCATCAAGGCCAAGCTTAAAAGTTGAGGATCATACATGTTTTTAGCCGGCAACATTGTCATATGAAGGAACATGCTAAATACTCAATTATCTATACTCTTTTTTGTTTGAGAGAGGCATATATACTCATGAAGCTCCTTGGCTAGGCTACTTAGTTATAAAAGCAAACATGAGTAGATCACATCAGGATTTAGGATAAAAAAGATATCCATAATTTGCAAAATGTACCAAAATAAAAGAAAAGAAATTCTCTAGAACATATAACAAAAAACCTGATAATTTGTTTTGTCCATGGGGCTTCAAATTTTAATTGCAGGTTATGTTCCAATATCATTATATTTTTTCTAAAAAACACCCAATTCACCAAAACAATACTTACAAAATCTACCTGGATCTCGTCGTCGCAGCTTCTTGTCATCAACTAGAAGCCACCGGTGTGAGAGAGGGGAGGGACTGAGAATAGAACCATCAAGAAGGATCCGACTGTCCTAATTCAGCTGACTTTTCTGGTCGGGTTATTGGGTGCCAAATCATTATTATTAGTATTACTATTAGTTTTAACTAAAACGTGCCAAGCCGTACACCATCCTTGTGGAGCCACACCACTACGGCGCCATACCCGTACCCAAAACATACCAAAAAAATTTACAAATCAAAAATTAACTGGGTACGTACCCACGGTATACCCACACAGGGCACGTACCCGGTATGCGCACGGCATCCATTTTGAAGTACCCGTGCTTCATAGAATACTACATGAGTCAAGTTTGTAGCCTAACAGGTTAAACTCGGGGGACAACATGGATCCCGCATCCATTGTTAAGTCCCACCTTATAAGCAATAAATAATGGTATGAAATACAACATCTCACTAAAAGAAAATTGGAAACACATTGATTCCAATGTCGAAACCATCTCTCTCATCCAAAAATGCAAAAAAAAAGGTCTACGCACTAAGGGAATAGGTTAAGTCACACCATTTTCATATGTTTAGGTGTTAACTATAACAGAAGCAATGGGAGCAACAGAGAACTTGATAATCTCATGTGATGGCTGATAATTGCAATACAGAGAGGATCCTCTATGAAAACCTAGGCCTGCCTTATTCCTTCGAGGACTATCAAATAAAAAGTATATTCTCAATGCAAAAATTAACATATACATGTTTCCACTTTCATTTCACTTCCACGCATCTCATAGGTTATAATTTTTTATTATATAAGTAAAAACGCATGCACTAATGCAGATAGAGTAATTATATATTATTCCAGGTAGCAGAGAAAAATTTGCAACCAAAAATTTAGAAGGAAAGTGATGCAATCGATATAGGAGTTGAGTCGATCACCTAACAAGGTCCACCTTTTGGTTTGAAGTAATAATCCAATCACTAAGTGGGCCAAATACCTAATGAAAGTAATGACAACTTACATTCCTAACTTTCTTCTAACGTCCACTAATCAACGGTGGATAGATCTATTGGGGTTATGAGCACATTTTTGTTCTCATTATTGTAACAAACCATTAGTACTAACATATTTAAGGACCTTCATGGTGCAGAAAGTATAACAAATCATAACCATATTTCTTGTAATCATTACATTCTTTGCCCTTTTTCTTGATTTGGATCTAGATTGTGCAATTTCAAACTTCTTATCAAGTGAATCACCTTTCTCATATATAGATACCAACTAGTAACTACTTTAGCTTCACGGTTTCTCCTCGTATTGTATTGTTTTAAATAAGTACCTGGTAACACCATCCAACTTCATTGCACCCTTTCTATCCAAAACATTAATGACAAGAACCCGGTAACACCATCCAACTTCGTTGCACCCTTTCTATCCAAAACATTAATGACCAATTCCCTGTTCACTATATGCTCATAAAAAGAAGTGAAGAAATAGTAGGGGCTTGTATTTATCCATTATTTTGAAATCAACAATGTGTAGTTGGGTCTATCAACACTGGATAGTTGAGTCCAGATACCAATGAATTGATATATTCAAGGAGATACTCACCTTCTTCCACTTCAGCTTATATAAACATTTTGTAAAGAGAAGCTTCCTTGTGATAATTTATTGCTGTGAGTAGCCTCTCTAGCCTTACTACAGTTAAACCTTTATAAATTAATAGCCTTGGGACCAAGGAAAATCTATTAATTTAGCGAACATTTAAATATTGATAAATTAATAATTTATTAATTCATCGATTAATTAATAACTTGTTAATTTATCAAAGTATTCTTTATCTACTTAAATATGTATATTGTATTTAGTTTCTCGTTTTACGAACTAACAATTTTATATATTTGTTTAACTAAGTAAAATTCATAAATCTACTTATTTTTCCCAAAAATAGATGGTACATTGTTCGTACTACATTATTCCATTTTATGAACATTTATCTAAGCAAAAACTCTAGTTAGATAAACAAAAAGCCATAGTAACACAACTATCATAAAAAGAAATCAACAATAACAGATGAAACAAAAGTCGTAGTATGAGAAATCCCACTAGAACTTCTTACCATGTTAAGAAAAGAAAGAGATGAAATGCAATATAACATCAATTTCAAGAAGAAACACATAATGATCGAGTCATATTTTAGGAAGGCCTCATAACCGAATCATAAGCACTATGTATATCAGAAAATTATTAATTAATATATTACATAGACCTATATGAATTTTTGATAATGTATTATCCTATAAATTTAATGAATTATTAATTTAGCACATTATCCCCAAGTCAGGACCGGGCAAAAACATTATTTAACCAAGGTTATTAATTTATTTAACCAAGTTCTCGTTTATAATGTAAAAATAACTATAAGGTATTGGCTGCTATTAGCTCTAGTTCATTCAAATCATCTATTATCACCGAGTTCTTCCATTTACCTTGCAAATGCTTCAAGGAGAAACAATCATGTTGCACTAGGACGTCTTTGACCATTATTTTCCCACATCCCAAAATTACCTTTCCGGTCAATCTTCTGAATCACAAACCAATTCATGGTTGTCAATGATTTTACTCCCATTGCCAATACGAGCAAATGTTTATGTCCTGTACTGATTGTGGCAAAATTTCCTGGGGTAAACGTAGTAATAAATATCGCCTAGGAAAATTGGCTACTAACAACGATAAACTTCAACCAAAGCCACAGAGCAAATGAAAAAATAACAAGAAGTGAAGAAGACCAGACAAAAGTCACAAGTTGAAACTACTGTCAGCATGCAAGCTGCCAATTATAGATATTACAAGGCTGCAAGAGTTAAAACAAGAAAAGAAAACTCAAAGTCAAATCTAAAATATCGACCAAAACCTGCACATATCAGTCATTATATTTCGGCTTTGAAAGTGTCCAATCCCAAACCATGCTGATGACTGATGTATTGATCACAGTCAATATACTAAAACCCAAGATAGTTAAAGACCGCCACCTAGACACCTTAGAGGGCCTGGCCCCTAGGCAACAGGTACTTAGCGGACATGTAGTGATACAGGCACTTAGGTGCACCTCAACCCACCTCAGCTTGAGGAGGCCGCCTTAAAAGTTGAAACTTACTTTTGCTATCGGCCTAGACTTAATCACCACTGAACATGTTCCTAAAAGTAACCAATTTGGACATTGTGTCCTAACTCCTAAAGGCATCTTTGAACGCATCACTAATTTGACTCCATTTATCTGCCACTCTGCTCTAATGCGGAGGAGGAGGCAATCAAACGACTCCATCGGTCCAATGACTATAACCTCGGTTGTTGTCTGCATCAAGGGAAGGGACTCCAGTAAGCCTCTCCTTTTTTATTTATTTCGTGTCAGTGCCGAGTGTGTCACTGGACCGGGTGACTGATTCGGACTTTCCCTTCTTGTAATATGGATTGGGCTTCGTTTGTCGTGGTGACACAATAGCCTGCAAATAAAGTCATGAGTCCGACTTTGGTTGCGGTTTCATCTTGCAGGTGGCTCTGGTTTCCAATAAGGTTGTTAAAAGCGCTAGGCGCTAGGCTGGAGGGCAGCTGCCGCCTGGCCCGCCTGGACGGCTGTCCAGACGGTCGCCTAGATCTAGGCAGTTCAAAAAAATAAAAAATAAATCTAAAAAACCTACTGAAAATTGTAGAAAAAATACATAAAAACCTAGAATATGTATAGTCGAGCGTTAGGGGGACTTGGCGGACGCCTAGGCGAACACCAGGCGCCTAGGAGCGGCCTAGGCGGCCACCCTTTTAGAAGAGAGGTTTCCATCCATAAATTTGTTTCTTAGGCTTCATTGTAGCCTTACCCGACAACTATGTGGTAGCATGTCGAATCTTGACATGTCCCCAGTAGGAAGCTTTCACGGATTCTTTGAGCAAGTCTAAAGGTCTTAGCAACCAAACTTCAACTTCACTTTCATCAGCCAACTCCATTTTCTTCTCGTATGCAAATAGAAAGAATCCTCTTAATTGTTGAACTACGATGATAGCGGTTCCATTGCTTTCCTATAGCTGATCTGTTTTTATATTTGTTAATATAGATTTGGAATTGTTATATTGTTAGTAAGATGGAATATGGCCTCCGCCAATAATATATGCCTTCGTACACTCTTAGTTTGATCACTTGATGTTTGACATCCAAGAAATCTGTATAAGCTGAAAGTTACATTTCATATTTTGTCATAATCCCTGCCTGGACATTTTGGTCTTTGCCTGTCCTTAAGAAGCTTGCTGGAAACAGTCACTAGATTATTAATTTCTAATAAAAGACCACCATAAAAGCCTAATCCTGCATATAAAGGAACAGTAAGAGAGCTAAAGTTATTAAGACTAGTCATATCAGAATTCCTGGTTTTATGATTGTCAAGGGCCAAGGCATGTTAAATTGCCTATTTTTTCAATTCGAGTAAGACTAGGGATCCTCAAATGTTCCCATGAATCGAATCAAATACCATAAGAATATCAGATCCCACTTCAGTGTATGCTCAGCACAAACTTGCCTAGCTTTATGTACCCAATCTAATTTTAGGGAATTGTGACTAGGCTTAGAACTTTAGCACGGTCTCGCTAATAGATCATGTATTTGCATCTTGTATGGGGCTGAACTTCTCTTCTCTATCTCATTACAGTAGCCATCTCCGATTTCCTGTGAAGTCCTAGGATGTACAAGTTCTAGGTCGTACACTCGGAAGCAGCATAACCAAATGGGGTTTCCATAGCAAAAAAAGGAAAACCCCATCAGAATAACTAAGTTGAGACTACACTAGACAAGCACTAAAATTAAAGAGGTATTTGTATTTAAGCCCCCATTACTAATTTCTAATTAGGTTTTCCCCGGGTATTAATTTTATTATTATTACCCTCATTTCATCCATTTCTCAACTGTTATTTGTATTTTGCCCCCATTACTAAACACTAACTCTTGAGAAACGAGGGGCAGTAGTAATAAAATTACTACGAGGGAAACAGAATTAGGGATTAGTAATGGGGGTGAATACAAATAACTCGAAATTAAATTCTAGTGAAACGCACGTTCGAAACTGACTTGCTCGAGTTTGACACTAAAATCAGCTATGATCGGATCTTTGTCAACAATTCCCTCCTCTATGTACTAAATAAAATCAGTTCGCTCGAGTCTGATTCCGGAAGTAGTGTTGCTTGCAACTAACAGTGATAAGAGAAATGATCCCAATCGAAAAAATCCTGAAGAAATAGAGAATCACCTGGTGGAAGAGGGGGCGGAGGTCCCTGATGATGGTGCGGATCTTGTAGTAGTTGGTGTTGCGGAAGTCTTCGAGCGAGACCAGCTTCCTCTTCTTCCCTCCGCCATCGCCATGGGAATGAGAGGGAGGAGGAGGAGGAGGAGCGGGTTCGGGTTCCTCTTTGACCGGTTCGGGTTTTGGGCGAGGGGGAGGCAGTGGTGGGTCGGGTTCCTGCGTTTCGGGGTTGCTGCTGGGAAGAGGGTCGGGTTTGGGGACCTCCTCCGGAACAGCAGCGACCGCTTCTTCCATGAGATTTTAGAGAGGAGAGAGAGAGGAGAAAGCTGTCTCAATCTCAATAATGAAGATAATTTATAAGGGCAGTGCACTTGTTACTTGGCTAGCTCAATGTAATTTTTTTCAAAATTACAAGTTTGCCACTCTTAAAGTTACTCGGGACTAGTCCAAATTTTTATCATTGATAATTACAAATTTGCCACCAAAATTCACTCGGGACTGTTATAATCAGGACTGTCAAAATACCACTTGTAAGGACTGTCAAAATTTTGACAGTCATACAAATTGTTATGACTGTCATAATTTTGACAGTCCCACAAGCTGTGGACTGTCAAAATTTTGACAGTCCTAATTTTAACCCACTGAAAATTTTATATAAAACTATGACTGTCAAAATTTTGACAGTCCTCATTTTAATTGTCAGGATATTTTTTTTTAGTTTTTTTCTATTTAGTTAGTTTTGGATTTTGATTTTTTTTTTTATTTAGTTAAACATCCAAAATAAAATATGTTATCATTGGATCAAAAAAAAAAATCTACCGTACGAATATTACGTATGTCGTCGATCAGACTTCGAACGTCCATAACTATTTGTTTTCAAATCGTTTTTCGTCACACAATAGGTCGATTTGTATGTTTTCGACGAGAGTAA